>OY992877.1:183205563-183450563 GCA_963921405.1 Cepaea hortensis
ACAATAAACCCACTTAACTGTAACCAGAGTATGCTAATACATACTAAACGACAATAAAGATCAACAACAATTTTGACATATTGTAAAGTTCCTTACTCTAGTTATATGCAATAGGTGTTAGTGTTCTGATCTTTAATGTAAACACATGGCCACCTACATACACCCCCCCCCCACACACACACACACATAAACACAACCAATGGTACATTTGCTTACATGGCCACCTACATAAACCCACACCCACACACACGCCCACATAACACACACACACACACAACCAATGGTACAATTGCTTACATGGCCACCTACATAAACCCACACCCACACACACGCCCACATAACACACACACACACACAACCAATGGTACAATTGCTTACATGGCCACCTACATAAACTCACACCCACACACACGCCCACATAACACACACACACACAACCAATGGTACATTTGCTTACATGACCACCTACATAAACTCACACTCACACACACACGCCCACATAACACACACACACACACACACACACACACACACAACCAATGGTACATTTGCTTACATGGCCACCTACATAAACTCACACCCACACACACACGCCCACATAACACACACACACACACACACACACACATAAACACAACCAATGGTACATTTGCTTACATGGCCACCTACATAAACCCACACCCACACACACGCCCACATAACACACACACACACACACACACAACCAATGGTACAATTGCTTACATGGCCACCTACATAAACTCACACCCACACACACGCCCACATAACACACACACACACAACCAATGGTACATTTGCTTACATGACCACCTACATAAACTCACACTCACACACACACGCCCACATAACACACACACACACACACACACACACACACACACACACACACACAACCAATGGTACATTTGCTTACATGGCCACCTACATAAACTCACACCCACACACACACGCCCACATAACACACACACACACACACACACGCACACGCACACACCACCAACTGTACATTTGCTTACATGAACAACGAAGTCAGAGGTAGAGAGGCCCGATGGAACGTTGAGCCTGTGAAGAGAGAGAAAAATTTTCTACAGATTGTGGTAATTAGTTGATTGGTTTTTTGGTTAGTTAGTTAGTTAGTTAGTTAGTTAGTTAGTTAGTTAGTTAGTTAGTTAGTTAGTTAGTTAGTTAGTTAGTTAGTTAGTTAGTTAGCTAACTAGTTAGTTGGTTGGGTTTTTTGGTTGGTTCGTTGGTTAGTTAGTTGGTTGCTTGGTTTATTAGCTAGTTAGTTTGTTAGTAATTTAGTTATGTAATTAGTTAGTTACTTGGTTAATTACTTGGTGAGTTAGTTGGGTATTTAGTTAGTTAATTGCCTTGTTAGTTAGTTTGTTTGTTAGTTAGCTAGCTGTTTGGTTGTTTGGTTGGTTGATTAGTTAGTTGACTGATTGGTTGGCTGGTTATTCAGTTGGTTGGTTGGTTAGTTAGATAGATAGTTAATTAGTTAGTTAGTTGGCTAGCTGGCTGGCAGATTTCCTGGTTGGATGGTTGGTTAGTTGGTTGGTTGGTTGGTTGGCTGGTTGGTTGGTTGGTTGGTTGGTTGGGTGGTTGGCTAATTGGTTGGCTGGCTGGTTGGCTGATTAGTTGGCTGATTGGTTGGCTGGCTGGTTGGCTGATTGGTTGGCTGGCTGATTGGTTGGCTGGCTGGTTGGCTGATTGGTTGGCTGGCTGGTTGGCTGATTGGTTCGCTGGCTGGTTGGCTGATTGGTTGGCTGATTGATTGGCTGGCTGATTGGCTGATTGGTTGGCTGGCTGATTGGTTGGCTGGCTGGTTAGCTGATTGGTTGACTGGCTGGTTGGCTGATTGGTTGGCTGGCTGATTGGCTGATTGGTTGGTTGGCTGGTTGGTTGGTTGGCTGGTTCGTTTGCTGGTTGGTTTGCTGGTTGGCTCGTTAGTTGTTTGGTTGGTTGGCTGGCTGGCTGGTTGGTTGGCTGGTTGGTTGATTGGTTGGTTGGCTGGCTGGTTGGTAGGTTGGTTGGCTGGTTGGTTAATTTGACGAATGACAGACCAATGCATTCGTGTCTCTTGTCAGTTTTTTTCCGGGATCGATCCCGGTAATTCTGGAACCCGAGGGTGACATCGAAACCACACACCCACTCCCCAACCTTCGCATCAACAGCTGAGAAACAACACATGTTTGACCTCTAAATTGAGCCTAAATAAAGTAAACATAAGACGAAAAATCCACAATTGCTTCCGGGTCTGCCATAATCAATCGGAGTAATGAAATCCCGTGACAGCTGCATCGTCATGATCGGCTTGTGATAGTAAAGAAGGAAGCGTGGAGGCCGCCAGATGTAGAGAGGTCAAGGCCAGAAGCAATAATCGTACAATTAAGCATTGATGTCGCAGTAATAAATTGTCCTCAAGCAGTGTCCTGTTTTGAGTCTGTGATGTAATAGCGCCATCCCATTCTCAGACCTGAGAGCAAAGAGGATTGATTGATTGATTGATCTAGGAACCGACATCACAGCATTCGGGACATTCCCATAAGCACTCCGTCCCCATCTTCAGCAACCAGCGAAGAGTTCCAACACTAATAGTTAGAGCAAAGAGGAATAGGCAGTCAACATTTCCTCATTTTGAAAAGCGACGATCCAAGGCGTTGAGACCGGTACGATCGTGCTTGTGACGTTACAGGCACAGTTGGCTATCGGCTCCGCTAGCGCGCCGGCCAGCCCGATCAAATTGCCGAGACAGCACATTGAAAAATCATTAGACTAGGAAAGAGAGGATAATAATTCTATATTTATAGATATTTATTGTTGGTTATGTTTCCCTCAACAACTGAATAAATTTTGGAGTGGGACAGATAGAACTACAAAAATAAGATTTGTAAGAGCATGCATCTTTCCCATTGCAAAACACGCATGTGAGATCTGGACACTTACTAAGCATGCTGAACAATGAATAAATGCCTTTGAATATAAATGTTACAGACGGGTTATAAGAATAGCTTAGATACAGAAAAGAACAAATGCATCTATATGACAAGATTTGAATACTGAAGAAGGTTGGCTACTAAAGATTATAAAACAGAGAAAATTGAAATATTTTGGTCACTTGAAACGTTATGAAAGTTTGGAGAGAACAATAATGGAAGGGTATATGTCCGCAAAGAGAGGAAGATGAAGGCCAAGGAAAAGGAAAAGGCTATTGCAGGGATTGGCAGATGACCTTCGGGTGGGTGTATCGGACGCGGAACATCATGCTTATGAAAGAGAAGTTTTCCGGAATGTTATTATGCGAACGAGGATCTGCAAAGGATATGTCACTAAATGAATGAATGATGTTTCCCTCATTAAAAGCATGACTGGATCTTTCTTTATTATCGTGCCATGCCGCCATTTATATTCACCAACGTCCCCTCTTAAGTGTTAACAAAACTTACAAGACGTTGCAATTAACCTCAACAGTTATTGCTTATTATTTTACGTTAAGAAGAAATAATGATAAGAAATAAACCAGAGAACTTGGTCACAACTGGCAAGATTGAGAAGAGGGGGGGGGGGAACAAGGGGAAGACAGAAAAGTAAATATCTGGATGACTTGACTACATGACATTGTCGAGACGAGAACACGGAGCTGATCCATGACTCTCGTGATCGTGTGAATGTCGAAACATGACCGCCCACGCTTGTCGGCAGGGCACATGAATATGATGACGAGTTTGCTATTGCTTTCTGAATTGCTGACGATTAAACCATCTAAATCAACGCAAACCGATCTGCATTCAAATCGCCTGTGACTGATGTCGATCCCACGAACTGGTATGTAGAGGATACTGCTTTCACTAACCTGTTAACCATAGGCGCGACTTACGAAAGTTAAGCGCCACACACACACAAACACACACACACGCACACGCACACTCACACGCACACGCGCACGCGCACACGCACGCACACACACACACTATAGTGCGTTCACAAATGTTTGCCCTCATTCACGTTCATTTGTTTTAAAATGTTTCTGTTGCATCTTTATGACATTTTTCCTGCTGTCTTATATTTACTCCCATCCAAGAAATATGTCTCTGATAAGTCCAAAGGCAACTGAAATCATAGAAAGCAGCGAAATTTCTTTGATGCTTTGGCGAAATTGTACTGAATTAATGCAAGCAAGCTTGGTTTACATAAATTCGGGTAACGATATCCGTTCACCTATTGTAACGTGTTTCTCATAAGGAAATTCCCGTGAACCATGGAGAATATTCAATATTGAAGACTGATGTTTCCTTCCGCGTGAAGATGTAAAACATTTGATAAAATGCACTTCATCTCTGACTTTTAAATTATATACCGCATATGAACAAAAATATCGATCTCCTGTAAAATCTCCAGAACAAAAAATATTTTGTTGGATGTACATAATGATAAGGATGATAAGATTATATGCTAAATCGCATCATGTTCCCTCAGTTGGTTACTGAGTTATAAATTTTTATACGGGGCAAACATTTGTGAACGCACTATAATATAATATGCGTTTCATTTAGTCGCATTAAGAACACAGTTACCGGCAGCTTACGTAAGACGAATATTGTTTTTCCTGTGAGCCTCGATGAGTCTGTTTGCATCGGCTTCCCATGTTGTGTATTCGGGTACTTCCACCAGAGATGCGTCATCGAAATAGTAGGAAACACCAGCGGCCGGCCCCTCCACACGCACAGTAGCGCTTGTGTATGCTACAAGTAAAGGAACGTGGAATGTTCATACTAGACAAAGAAGAAAGAACATAAGGAATACCATAATGCTGTTTAATACCTGGGAACCACGGCAGCCCATTGGCTAGCAGCTTGCCTGCCTGTCCAGTGGTCATGGGCTCGAATTTGCAGTGAGGTAGATGGACACTGACCGGAGCTTCCATGACAAACCAGTCTATAATGGGTCCCAGAAAATACCCTAGAAAGTAATAGAGGCCGTCGTGGCACTGACCACATCACCCACCGAGTGACCACTGGTCTATAAAATATGGGCCTAACACCACATACCCAATGCACTTTGAAACGTGTTAAAGAGTACTTTACTGTTTTTGTTTTACTAATCTGCAAAAGTAGCTGGTTGAGTGAGTTGTTTAATCCTACCCTCATAATCTTCTTGGATGTTAATGAGATCTTCATTTCCATGTTGTGCTTCTTTTAATACTGTGTCCATGCATACGTTGAAAAGTAGAGGGAAAAACACAGTTTTAATTAACACCAGTTGTTGTATGAATGTCTCTGTGAGTCCAACAGTTGTTGTATGAATGTCTCTGTGAGTCCATCAGTTGTTGTATCAATGTCTCTGTGAGTCCAACAGTTGTTGTATGAATGTCTCTGTGAGTCCATCAGTTGTTGTATGAATGTCTCTGTGAGTCCAACAGTTGTTGTATGAATGTCTCTGTGAGTCCATCGGTTGTTGAATGAATGTCTCTGTGAGTCCAACAGTTGTTGTATGAATGTCTCTGTGAGTCCATCAGTTGTTGTATCAATGTCTCTGTGAGTCCAACAGTTGTTGTATGAATGTCTCTGTGAGTCCATCAGTTGTTGTATGAATGTCTCTGTGAGTCCAACAGTTGTTGTATGAATGTCTCTGTGAGTCCAACAGTTGTTGTATGGATGTCTCTGTGAGTCCATCAGTTGTTGTTTTAATGTCTCTGAGAGTTCATCCGTTGTTTGAATGTCTCTGTGAGTTCACCAGTTTTTGAATGATACATTCAAAAACGGGTGAACTCACAGAGACATTCAAACAACGGATGAACTCTCAGAGACATTAAAGTTCACCATTTGGATGTCTCCATGAGTTCATCAGTTGTTGTTTTAATGTCTCTGTGAGTTCATCAGTTGTTGTTTGAATGTCTTTGTGAGTTCATCAGTTGTTGTATGAATGTCTCTGTGAGTCCAACAGTAGTTGTTTGAATGTCTCCGTGAGTTCATCAGTTGTTTGAATGTCTCCGTGAGTTCATCAGTAGTTGTTTGAATGTCTCCGTGAGTTCATCAGTTGTTTGAATGTCTCCGTGAGTTCACCAGTTGTTTGAATGTCTCCGTGAGTTCATCAGTTGTTTGAATGTCTCCGTGAGTTCATCAGTTGTTTGAATGTCTCTGTGAGTTCATCAGTTGTTTGAATGTCTCCGTGAGTTCATCAGTTGTTTGAATGTCTCCGTGAGTTCAATCGGTTGTTTGAATATCTCCGTGAGTTCAACAGTTGTTGTTTGAATGTCTCTGTGAGTTCGTGAGTTGTTTGAATGTCTCCTTGAGTTCACCAGTTGTTGTTTGAATGTCTCTGTGAATTCACCTGTTGTTTCAATGTCTCCGTGAGTTTAGCAGTTGTTGTTTCAATGTCTCTGTGAGTCCACCAATTGTTCTTATAACACTGTAAAACTTATGTTATTATGCTCTAACGATGCCTTAAGTTGCCCCTTTATTCTGCAGTTTTCTAAAGTTTTACCAAATTTATATCTGTCTATGTAGAGCAGTAGTTCCCAAGCTTTTCAAGCAGAGGGCCATATCTACTATTTTCGGTAGTTAAGCGGGCCACAACGTTATAAAATTGTAAAAGTCGTGCAATATCATTCATACCTTTCTTAACATGCGTCAACACAATTCTAAAACTTTAAAGGCAGTGTCAGTACTATACTGCGGTCATTTTTTGGTTTAACATCAACAGTCCATTTAATAGTAAATTTTAAATCAGTTTCGAAAATCGCTATTAATGTAATTAATTTACAATTGTAACTGTTCTTCATAAAATGTTACTTAAGTTCAGATGTCAGTTTATCCATGTCTGGGCACAAATCTGTCGTTCCCTAAGTCCAAAGTCATAAGCGCAGCTAGGTTAATGTCGGTGAGTCTGGAACGTTGCTTGTTTTTTTTTGTTTTTTTTAAATAACGTTCAAAGTGGAAAATGACTGCTCGCACGTGTAAGTCGAACCAAAACGATAAATGTATTTCTGGGCGAATGAACGCAAGTGTTCAAATGGTTCGACAGGCAATAGTCGCCAGGATGAAATAATATGATCAGCTGAAGGTGAAGCAGGCAGCTCCAGAAATTTACATCTCAGTACAGAATTGCATTTCATATCAATCACTTCGTGCTGAAGGTTTTGCTGTAATTGACAGAGCTTGGCTTCAGAGAATACGAACGGATTTATGAAGAGGGTAACATTATCCTCCTCTATTGTGAACTCTTGAAATCTCGACTGAAAGATATCCAGAATAATTTCAACTTTTACTTTGTACTGTAACAAGTCACATTTCTTTTCCAACACAAACGTTTTCAGAGTTGAAAACGCCTCTAAAGTTCCGTCAGTCAGTTGTCCGATAAACAGTCGTAGTATAATTTTAAATGAAGAAATGTCATCGCACAAATTTGTGAATAGTTTGTTTTTTCCCGGATCTTCGCATTTAAATAGTTTAAATGAGACGTGATGTTTTAAATGAGACGTGATGTCCACCAAAAATGCCAGGCCATTAAGCCAGTCATCTCTCAGCAGACATTCCCGTTCTGTAGGCAGTTCGTTTATTTCAGACACAAACAGATATACACTATTTTTCAGTGCCTAGAAACGTGAATGAAATTTCCCTTTAGATAGCCATCTGACATCACAGTGTAACAGTAGCTCACGGTATTCCTCGTTTAGGTCTGATAGAAACTGTCTGAACTCACGCCTGTTCAGCGCTTTACTTCGAATTTTGTTGACACATCTCAGAACAACATCCACGACATGTTTCAGATTTAATGTCTTTCCACACAGAGCTTCTTGGTATTATTTTAATATAGTGCGGCCAAGAAACTGTTCCAATAATGCTAGACATCCAGACTTTTTACCCATCAAAGCTGGATCACCGTCGGTGCATACACTGTCCAATTTGGTCCATTCTATGTTGTTTTTCTCTGCACACAACTTCAGAGTTTCAAACAGACCAGTCCCTTTGGTAATTGCATGCATCGATTCAAGTCCCAGACGTTCTTCAATGACTTCAAAATTATGGTTATTGCTCGAACAAAAACTACGACCTGAGCTATGTTATATTAAATAACGAGGCCTCGCGTGCCATTTTCTGACAACTGGCGGGCCGCACTTGGCCCGCGGGTCATGGTTTGGGAACCTCAGATGTAGAGGATGTTTCTTTCTACTGTTAGGGAGTGTTTCTGACTACTCTGAGAGTATTTCTGTCTACACTGCCAGTGATTCTGATCACTCTACGAGTGTTTCCATTTTCTCTAAATGAGTGTTTCTGTCTACAGCATCGTGAGTGATTCTGTCTTCTCTGAGACAGTGTTTCTATCAATTCTGAGAGAGTAATTATGTCAACTCTGAGAGAGTATTTCTGTAAACACCTCGAGAGTATTTCTGTCTACTCTAACAGAATGTTTTTGTCTACACTGAAAGAGTGTTTTCTTCTACTCTGAAAGAGTGTTTCTGACATCACTGAGAGAGTGTTTCCTTCAACTCTGAGAATGTATTTATGTCTACTCTGAGAGTGTTTCCTTCTACTTTCAGTTAGTGTTTCTGTCAACCTTGACAGAGTGTTTCCTTCTACTCTGAGAGAGTGTTTCTGTCTACTCTAAGAGTGTTTCTATCTACTATGAAAGTGTTTCTGTTTGCTCTGCAAGTGTACCGCTGTCTACTCTGAGAGTGTTACTGTTTACTGCAGTGATGTTATTTGTTTACTCTGAGAGTGTGTTTCTATCTATTCTGAGAGTGATCACTACTACTCTGAAAGAGTGTTTATGTCAACTTTGAGAGAGTTTTTCCTTCTACTCTGAGAGAGTTTCCTTCTACTATGAGAGAGTGTTTCTGTTTAATCTAGTGTATTATTTGTCTACTCTACGAGAGGGATTGTGAAATGTTTAATGAATATGATAAATACTGACACAGAATAGAGAGGGACGAAGCAGTATACCTTTGATTAACAAAACCAATAGCAAGAGACGATTACCCAACTAGTTAATATACTTACGATCATTAGGGTACAAGAAAGTTCCCCCAATGCGCACCCAGTTATCACTGGGACTCACTTGCAGTCGCGTGGCCACTTCCAGGACACTTGTGGTTCCTGTGAGATACACAAGGGATGTTTGGTTTCATCTGATGGAAGGATTCGTGTCAAGATTGAACATCGAGTATAGATACAATATGGCAAACCAGATGTTTGGCTACACGACGGAAATACTGCCGAACATTATTTTCACCACAATATTATGCGATAGAGGAACAATTACAGCAATACACATAAAGCAAAATTGTTGCAGTCAGTACAGAATAATGAATATGACAAGAAAAGACAGAATCGGAAGTGATGACGTTAGGAATCACGTGAGTGCAAATCCCAGATAGTTCAGACTTGCGAAATGTCTACCCCCAAGCAACTTACCACAAACAGCTTACCGTAAACAGCTTTCCACAAACAGCTTGCCACAAACAACTTACCGTAAACAGCTGGCAGCAATAATACGTATCGACTGATGAAACAGCAAGAGGCAGACCCGGAAAGTGGGGGGGGGGAGACCTAGAGAGGCCGCAGAGACTACAGACTACTATACTACATTATAGACAACACACACAAGGGAGTTGTCCAGTAAGCCCTCTCTAGCCCTGGGGTAGGGAACGTCCGGCCCGTAAGCCGTACGACGGCAGCGAAATCATTTGGCCTGGCTCCACTTTAGAAAGACAAACGGCTTCTATTATATTTGAATATGCCGGTGAATGTGCTCAACTATTGAGATATTTAACGAAAGATTCAAGGGTGTGAATAGTAAACAAAATTAAATCGAACATCTTTGCTATACCGTTCAGCTGATGTGTCTGATAACCTACAACATGAAATCATTCAGCTGCAACGCAATGACGAGCTGAAATCTGGGTACAACAACTGTTTGAGTTCTTTAGATACACAAGCATTGATTAAAGTCCTACTTTGAGAAGAAATGCACTTAGATATGCATCTGTGTTCGGAACAACTTACTTCAGCGAGCAGTTCTTTTCAAAACTTACTAGCGAAAAGAGATGACTGCGCACCAGATCGAACGAAAGAAACCTAGAAATGCAGTTGCGAGCAGTAGCATCATGTATACCAGTTAACATCACACTCCTCAACAAATAGAAGCAACTCCAGCCATGACACTAGGGGTGCGTTAATTACATGTGTGATCAAATAGACGAGGCACATTTTTAAGTTGTTAATTTTATTATGGCCAGCTAATGACTTTATAAATATTCAAACAGCAATTGGCAGATAAAGATTCTCCGGACAGGCTCTAACCGGGCGCTGATAGGTATAGCAAGGACGGCGGCGAGAAGTAGACAGACAGACAGACAGACAGACAGACAGACACTGACAGACAGACAGACAGACAGACAGACAGACAGACAGACAGACAGACAGACAGACAGACAGACAGACAGACAGACAGACAGACAGACAGACAGACAGACAGACAGACAGACAGAGAAGACTTTAAAATAACGTAACGTGTTAGTTTGCTACTATTTATATCTGTCGTCTCCTCTCCTCATCTTACCCCCAACAAGTAAACAATTGTGCAGACACATACGTCCCTGAATGAACGTACATGAATAAACGCCCGCCTTGAACTCGAAATGCCGCTGCCGATTCAGGGATAATATACTTCAACCCTTCTACCATAAATCCGGGACAGTGATGATCTTCTCCACCCCTTCTACCATCAATCCGGGACAGTGATGACCTACCCCACCTCTTCTACCATAAATCCGGGACAGTGATGATCTTCTCCACCCCTTCTACCATCAATCCGGGACAGTGATTATCTACTCCACCCCATCTACTATCAATCCGGGACAGTGATGACCTACCCCACCTCTTCTACAATCAATCCGGGACAGTGATGATCTACTCCATCCCTTCTACCATCAATCCGGGACAGTGATTATCTACTCCACCCCATCTACTATCAATCCGGGATAGTGATGACTTACCCCACCTCTTCTACAATCAATCCGGGACAGTGATGACCTACTCCATTCCTTCTACCATCAATCCGGGACAGTGATGATCTACTCCACCCCTTCTACCATAAATCCGGGACAGTAATGATCTACTCCATTCCTTCTACCATCAATCCGGGACAGTGATGATCTACTCCATTCCTTCTACCATCAATCCGGGACAGTGATGACCTACTCCATTCTTTCTACCATCAACCCGGGACAGTGATTATCTACTCCACCCATCTTCTATAAATCCGGGACAGTGATGATCTACTCCATCCCTTCTACCATAAATCCTGGACAGTGATGATCTACCCCACCTCTTCTACCATCAATCCGGGACAGTGATGGTCTACTCCACCCCTTCTACCATCAATCCGGGACAGTGATTATCTACCCCACCCCTTCTACCATCAATCCGGGACAGTGATTATCTACCCCACCCCTTCTACCATCAATCCGGGACAATGATGATCTACTCCACCCCTTCTACCATCAATCCGGGACAGTGATGATCTACTCCACCCCTTCTACCATCAATCCGGGACAGTGATGACCTACTCCATCCCTTCTACCATCAATCCGGGACAGTGATGATCTACTCCACCCCTTCTAGCATAAATCCGGGACAGTGATGATCTTCTCCACCCCTTCTACCATCAATCCGGGACAGTGATGATCTACTCCTTCCCTTCTAACATAAATCCTGGACAGTGATGATCTACCCCACCTCTTCTACCATCAATCCGGGACAGTGATGATCTACTCCATCCCTTCTACCATCAATCCGGGACAGTGATGATCTTCTCCACCGCCTCTACCATCAATCCGGGACAGTGATGATCTACTCCACCCCTTCTACCATCAATCCGGGACAGTGATGATCTTCTCCACCCCTTCTACCATCAATCCGGGACAGTGATGATCTACTCCATCCCTTCTACCATCAATCCGGGACAGTGATGATCTTCTCCACCGCCTCTACCATCAATCCGGGACAGTGATGATCTACTCCACCCCTTCTACCATCAATCCGGGACAGTGATGATCTTCTCCACCGCCTCTACCATCAATCCGGGACAGTGATGATCTACTCCACCCCTTCTACCATCAATCCGAGACAGTGATGATCTACTCCATCCCTTCTACCATCAATCCGGGACAGTGATGATCTTCTCCACCGCCTCTACGATCAATCCGGGACAGTGATGATCTACTCCACCCCTTCTACCATCAATCCGGGACAGTGATTATCTACTCCACCCCATCTTCTATCAATCCGGGACAGTGATGATATACTCCACCCCATCTTCTATCAGTCCGGGACAGTGATGATCTACCCCACCTCTTCTACCATCAATCCGGGACAGTGATGATCTACTCCATCCCTTCTACCATAAATCCTGGACAGTGATGATCTACCCCAACTCTTCTACCATCAATCCGGGACAGTGATGATCTACTCCATCCCTTCTACCATCAATCCGGGACAGTGATGATCTTCTCCACCGCCTCTACGATCAATCCGGGACAGTGATGATCTACTCCACCCCTTCTACCATCAATCCGGGACAGTGATGATCTACTCCACCCCTTCTACCATCAATCCGGGACTGTGATGACCTACTCCATCCCTTCAACCATCAATCCGGAACAGTTGTGGTCTACTCCACCTTTTCTACCATCAATCCGGGACAATGATGGTGTACTCCACACTTTCTACTATTAACCCAGGACAGTGGACGGAATGTTAAGCCTGCGTAGAACTGGACGTGAAACAGGAAGTTGTGCCTGCACTTTGCGCAGCCGACTAATCCCTAAATAGTCGGACATGACAAACAAGGCCAGTTCGCCTGCTACCATTGTAAAATGTGTACATTTGAAAACCCTACCAACAACAGTATTTCTAGTATATGTTAATTTTGCATGTGCACACTAGGATCCTTGTCGATGCTACGGTGTTGGTACACTGAGCTGAGTTTTATAAATGTATTCTACAGGAACTATTCCGTACACAGATGGGTAATTATACAGCGAAATTAAAACGATCCCTGAATATGTGTGCGTGTGTGTGAATGTGTGTGTGTGTGAATGTGTGTGTTTTTGAATGTCTGTGTTAATGCGTGCGTGCGTGCGTGCGTGCGTGCGTGCGTGCGTACGTGCGTGCGTGCGTGCGTGCGTGCGTGCGTGCGTGCGTGCGTGTGTGTGTGTGTGTGTGTGTGTGTGTGTGTGTGTGTGTGTGTGTGTGTGTGTGTGTGTGTGTGTGTGTGTGTGTGTGTGTGTGTGTGTGTGTGTGTGTGTGTGTGTGTGTGTGTGTGTGTGTGTGTGTGTGTGTGTGTGTGTGTGTGTGTGTGTGTGTGTGTGTGTGTGTGTGTGTGTGTGTGTGTGTGTGTGTGTGTGTGTGTGTGTGTGTGTGTGTGTGTGTGTGTGTGTGTGTGTGTGTGTGTGTGTGTGTGTGTGTGTGTGTGTGTGTGTGTGTGTGTGTGTGTGTGTGTGTGTGTGTGTGTGTGTGTGTGTGTGTGTGTGTGTGTGTGTGTGTGTGTGTGTGTGTGTGTGTGTGTGTGTGTGTGTGTGTGTGTGTGTGTGTGTGTGTGTGTGTGTGTGTGTGTGTGTGTGTGTGTGTGTGTGTGTGTGTGTGTGTGTGTGTGTGTGTGTGTGTGTGTGTGTGTGTGTGTGTGTGTGTGTGTGTGTGTGTGTGTGTGTGTGTGTGTGTGTGTGTGTGTGTGTGTGTGTGTGTGTGTGTGTGTGTGTGTGTGTGTGTGTGTGTGTGTGTGTGTGTGTGTGTGTGATATGTGTTTGAGAGAGAATCTATATTTTCCGATTCCGATTGTAAGAGCACGGATCTACCTCAAAAATAATGGCACTTATTAGACAAGTCAATCATACCCTTAATTGATCACAGTCATGGTAAAGTGCAATAATAGCCACGCTACGATGATTACAATTGACCCAATAATAAATCTGTAATGCACGGCGGACATTTTTATAGGGACCAACAAGCTTATACTTCTGCTTCTTACCGTTGGAAAAACTGGACGTGATCCTGACATAGACCGGCTGAGCTGCTCTTCCCGGGGAGTCGTCTAGGAGCTGGATGTACCCGCTGAATTCATATCTACTTCCAGGTTTGAGAGTGACGGTTTGAGACGGGCCCTGCCAGGTCTGACTCCTGCGTGTTGGAAACATAAATCAGTTTAGTAAATTGTAATATGTGATATAAAATAACACGTGCTACATAACTGAGAAGATCTCAAGTAAGGTACATAGTTGTTATAATGTCTGTTTACTTAAATCTGTGGCCGGTCTTAGTCAGATATGACTGAGCTACCGCATGACAATAGATGCTTCTACCTGCTGCTATGCTAGAGCCGAATGTTGGCACGGGCCCACCAAATCCGACACCCCGCATTGTGCCAACAGCTTTGAGCGGAGGGACGCAATTGGGAGGGCAGAAGACTACTTTTTTTTTTTTTTCCGCGTTTCCATCCTGTTACAGGATATTGCGGTCAACACCAGCATCTTTCAGCTGTATGTTGATTCCTAGGCTAGATTACGCTCATCAGCACGCCACGACTTTCTGAGCGACCGGCTCCATACTCTCATATGTCACTTTTGCGATTCGAACCACTGCTAATTCTCGTCGCGTCACGTGACGAGAGTATTCGGGGTTAGCGGAGAAAGCTGCTAACCCCTCGGCCACAGAGCTACTGGTGTGAGGAAATGCAACCTAAAGACTAAATGTCATGGCAGGACAGGCAGGCCCTTAGCCTTGGTGGGCAACTGGTCTTGGGTCGAAGCTCCGTCAGGTCGAATGTTTGAGCATTGCTTTGCTGAGCCGGAAGCTTCTATAACTTGTCTTATTTCACATGTATTAGTATTTCCTTTCCTATTGAGTAATTAGAACAGCAGAGAGAGAGAGAGAGAGAGAGAGAGAGAGAGAGAGAGAGAGAGAGAGAGAGAGAGAGAGAACGAACGAACGAACGAACGAACGAACGAACATACTTTATTTTCAAAGGGTAACAAATTGGGCACGCAGGCCCGTCTTACATTCGGCCTTTCCAATCATTCATCTTTCTTTCATCAACAGTGCATAGGAAAAAAAGATAGAGAGAGAGAGAGAGACAGAGAGAGAGAGAGAGAGAGAGAGAGAGAGAGAGAGAGAAAGAGGGAGGGAGGTAGAGAGAGAGAGAGAGAGAGAGAGAGAGAGAGAGAGAGAGAGAGAGAGAGAGAACGAATTTATTTTATAATATCTCGCTGCAGACAACACCTTACATATCTGTTAGAACAAGGCTGAGTCGACTTGGGAACCAGGAGTTGCTAACATGGGAACCATGAGTTGCTCCCATGGGAACCAGACGTTACTAACATGGAAACCAGGAATTGCTAACTTGGGACCAGGAGTTGCTAACATGGGTACCTCGAGTTTCTAACATGGGAACCAGGAGTTGCTAACATGGGAAAAAGAGTTGCTAACATGGGAACAAGGAGATGCTAACATGGGAACCAAGAGTTGCTAGCATGGAAACCAGGAATTGCTACACTGGGAATCAGAAGTTGCTAATATGGGAACAAGGAGTTGCTAATATGGGAACCAAGAGTTGCTGACATGGGAACCACGAGTTGCTAACATGGGAACCATGAGTTGCTAACATAGGAACCAACTGTTGCTAACATGGGAACCAGGAGTTGCCATCATTGAAAACCAGGGGTTGCTAACTTTGGATAAGGAGTTTCTAATATGGGAACCAGAATTTGTTAACTTGGGACCAGGAGATTCTAACATAGCAACAAGGAGTTGATAACTTGGGACCAGGAGTTGCTAACATGGGAACCACAAGTTGCTAACTTGGGACCAGGAGTTGCTAACTTGAGATCAGGAGTTGCTAGCGTGGGATCAGTAATTGCTAACATGGGACCAGGAGTTGCTAATTTGGGACCATGAGTTGCTAACTTGGGACTAGAAGCTGCTAACATGGGAACCAGGAATCGATAGCTTGGAACGAGGTGATGCTAACATGGGAACCACAAGGTGCTAACTTGGGGCCAGGTGTTGTCAAAATGGGAACCAAAAGTTTCTAACATGGGAACCAGGAGCTGCTAACCTAGGACCAGGAGTTTCTAACATGGGAACCACGAGGTGCTAGCTTGGGAACAGGAGTTGCTAATATAGGAACGAAGAATTGCTAACTTGGGATTAGGAGTTGCTAACTTGGGACCAGGAATTGCTTTGGAAGCAGGGGTTGCTAACTTGGGACCAGGACTTGCTAACATGGGAATTAGGAGTGCTAATATGTTAACCAGGAGTTGCTAACATGAGAACCAGGAGTTGCTAACATGGGAACCAGGAGTTGATAACATAGGAACCTGGAGTTGCTAACATGGGAACAAGGAATTGCTAACTTAGGATCAGGAGTTACTAACGTGGGAACGAGGACCTGCTAACTTGGGACGAGTATTTCCTAACATGGGAACCACGAGTTAACTTGGGACCAGGTGTTGCTAGCTTGGGACAATGAATTGCTAACTTGGGACCAGGAGTTGCTAACTTGGGACAGGAGTTGCTATCATGGGAACAGGAGTGTTAACATGGGAACCACAATTTGCTATCATGGGAACCAGGAGTGCTAACATGGGAACCATTAGTTGCCAACATGAAACCTGGAGTTGCTAACATGGGAAACAGGAGTTGCTAACATGGGAAACAGGAGTTGTTAACATGGGTGCCAGGAGTTGCTAACATGGGCCCCAGGAGTTGCTAAGATGGGAAGAGCAATTGCTAACATGGGAATCAGGAGTAACTAACATGGGAACCAGGAGTTGCTTACATGGAAACCACGAAATGCTAACTTGAGATCAGGAGTTGCTAACATGGAAGCCACGAAATGCTAACTTGGGACCAGGAGTTGCTAATATAGGAACCACGAGCTGCTACATTGGGACCAGGAGTTGCTAACATGGCAACCACAAGTTGCTAACATGGGAACCAGCAGTTGGTAACATTGTGACCAGACGTTGCTACCATGGTAACCCAGGGTTGCTAACATGGAAACCAGAGTTGCTAACTTAGGACAAGGAGTTGCTAACATGGGAACCACGAGTTGCTAGCATGCGAACCACGAGTTTCTAACATGTGAACCAGGAGTTGCTAACACGGGAACCGGGAGCTGCTAACATGGGAACCAGGAGCTGCTAACATGGGACCCAGGTGTCGCTAAGAGGAGGAGCAGGAGTTGCTAACATGGGAACCAGGACTTGCTAACATGGGAAGTAGGAGTTGCTACCATGTGAACCAGTAATTGCTAACTTTGGTCCAGGAGTTACTAACATGGGAACCAGGAGTTACTAACTTGGGACCAGGAGTTGCTTTCATGGGAATCACGAGTTGCTAACATGAGAACCAGGAGTTGCTAACATGGGAACCAGGAGTTGTTAACATGGGAACCAAGAGTTGCTAACATGGGAACCAGGAGTTGTTAACATGGGAACCAAGAGTTGCTAACATGGGAACCATGAGTTGCTAACATGGAAACCAGGAATTACTAACTTGGGACAAGGAGTTGCTAACATGGAAACCACTTTGGACCAGGAATTTCCAACTTGGGAGCAACGAGTTGCTAACTTGAGAACCATTAGTTGCCAACATTGAAACCAGGAGTTGCTAACTTGGAATAAGGAGTTGCTAACATGGGATCCACAATTTTCTAACACGGAAACCAAGAAACATGAGTTCCTAACGTGGGAAACGGGAGTTGTTAACATGGGAAAGGGAGTTGCTAACATGTGACCCAGAATTTGCTAAGATGGGAATAGCAATTGCTAAGATGGAAATCAGCAATTGCTAGCATGGAAACCACGAGTTTCTAGCATGGGAACCAGGAGTTGCTAATATGAAAACCAGGATTTGCTAACTTGGGACTAGGAGTTGCTGATATAGGAACCACGAGCCAGACTAAGTTCTTGGGACCAGGAGTTGCTACCATGGGAACCACTAGTGGCTAACATGGGAACCAGGAGTTGCTAACATGGAACCAGGAGTAGCTAACGTAGGACCAGGTGTTCCTAACATAGGACCAGGTGTTCCTAACATAGGAACCTGGAACAGCTACTATGGGAACTAGGAGCTGCTAACATGGAAACCAGGAGGTGCTTACATGGAAACCATGAGCTGTTAGCCTGGGAACCACGAGTTGCTACCTTGGGATAAGGAATTGCTAACATGGAAACCACGAGTTGCTAACATGGGAACCAGGAGTTACTAAATTGGGATCAGTAGTTGCTAGCTTGGGACCAGGAATTGCTAACTTGGGACCAGGAGTTGCTAACTTGGGACCAGGAATTGCTAACTTAGGACTAGAAGTTACTAACATGGGAACCAGGAGTTGCTAATTTGGTACCAGGCGTTGCTAACATGGGAGCCACGAGCTGCTAACTTGGGACCAGAAGTTACTAACATGGGAACTACGAGTTGCTAACTTGTACCACGAGTTGCTAACTTTGGACCAGGAGTTGCTAACTTGGGACCAGGAATTGCTAAATTGGGACCAAGCGTTGCTATATGAAACTAGGGGTTGCTAACATGGGAACAAGGACTTGCTAACATTGGAACCAGAAGTTGCTAACATGGGAACCACGAGTTGCTAACTTGTACCACGAGTTGCTAACTTGAGACCAGGAGTTGCTAACTTGGGATCAGGAATTGCTAAATTGGGACTAGAAGTTGCTAAATGAAACCAGGAGTTGCTAACATTGGAACAAGGACTTGCTAACATGGGAACCAGAAGTTGCGAACTTGGGACCAGGGGTGCTAACATCGGAAATATGAGTTACTAACTTTGGACCAGGAGGTGCTAACATTCTGTCCAGCCTCTCATTTACTGCCTATAGCACGTTGCAGTGTAGGGCAGCGGGGTCTTGAACCTGTGGAATTAAGGCCGCCTGGCTAGTGCAATCACCCCGAACTGTGCAGGTTAAGATTTTCTTTTTACTCCCGACAGAAAACCAATCCACACCTTATCGAGGATTTGAACCCAGGTCTCCCGAAGGAGAACCAGGCGTTCTTAGCCATTCGGCCAGCAGCTTCTCGTTGCTACCATAGGAACCAGGCATTGATCTGGGAAGTAAAGATAGACGGTGTGATATTGACCACATCATCCATTGAATGTCAGGTGGTCTATACTATGTTTAGCCAACATCATTAAACATATCCGCCTCAAGGCGCGTAAATGGGTCTTTTACTTTACTTATAGAGGACTAAATAGTATTTACCCTGTTCTAGCAAACAGCAGTGCTTAATGAAATAAAGAAGTGCATATCTACCTTCCTGTACACAGCGCGGAGGCTGCTCCTTCGTGGAAATTGCTGGAATCTGTCTGTAAAGTGAAGCCATCCCCGTTCCACCCGGTCACTCCATTCTCGAAGCTGGGGTTCGTCAGAAGCTCCTGAGCACTACAAATAGCACTGACAACCAGCAGACACAAGATCGAACCGTCAATCAGATGCCACATCTTCCTGGAGTATGACTTGTCACTTTACAACAGAACGTATTCTGGTGCCAACCTAAACTCGAAAGTTACAGAATCATAGATACTTAAAGGCAATTTGTGAAGGAGATTAGTATGTTTAAAAAAATATGATTGCACTCACTAAAAGTACAAAGAACATGTCTTTTTCTCACGGACTTATTACTCTGGCCCTCTTAATGTGTGGCCTTGGCATAGATATCGATTTTTTGTTTTTTAAGTTGGCCATGGATGAAAACACGAAATGGGTTTACTATGTTGTCACAGATACTAAAAATATGTTTATGCCAGAGATTCTAGGTAACCAGATACACGCAAACTGGCTCGCGGTTTAAGGGTTAGTGAACGCAGTTTTGCAATTCCCCGACATACCGGATATGGGATCGAAATCACTGAAAGCAGTTTGGAAGCAGACCGCTTTACGTTCATTTCAATAATATGAGAGGGCAGTTCAGAAGGCAATGGCAAACTACTGTCTCTCCATAGATCTTAGTCCTTGGTGTTCCGAATCAACTCTGCTGATGATATTCCTCCATGCTAACCGCTCAGTCTATCCAGCATCATATCTCTCCGCCTACCCTGCCTCTTCTCCTACCGATCTTTCCTATCGCTACCCTGGCTAGATTTATACTTTAGAAACTCAACCCAGTTTCACAACTTGGGATTGGTGTAAGTAGTACATTGTGTTAATTTCTGTTTCATTTTCTTTTCATTGTTCTCATTTTTAGCATCTTCTTCCCAGTCGGTTATTATGCTTTAATGTAGTCACTGTTATGTATTCCCCGTGTTTATATGTTGTGCTCTGGATTTGTTTCCTAATGAAGGCTAACCGCCGCAATGTCCATTGTTTTCGGGAACTGTGTTATTTTACATTGTTTACAACCCACAAGAATCATGTTTGTGTTTTTAAAAAAAACACACGACTGGTGTGATTCTGATTAAACACACAACTGAATTCTCACCAGTGCTGCGGTGTTGGCGCTTTGTGTTGAGATTTTCTGTATGTTATCTACAGGAGATTTTATATTTTAACGGGGTCTTGGCTTTAATGTTAATGTAGGTGTTAATTTGGGACAAGAACACAAATTCAAGTATTTACATGGACAGCATCATATGTAAGTGTCACAGAGATAAAGAACAAAATAGAATAAGTAACAACTACATTTTATAAAATTTTGAACATCGTATTTAATACCGTTCATTGGAGGTTAGATACAGAATTCGTGCATGTTAGGTAAAACAAGTTTAGCATATTTCCGTGAATCCTGGACAATTGGTAAATGCGGAGCAAAAACAAGCACATACAAAGTCCGCAGAGATATGGTTTTACAGAAGAATGCTGGAAATTCCTCGGAAAGACAAAATCAGTAATCTAAATGATTTGAAAGAGACTAAGGTACAAAGACGACTTATTATAAGCACCAGAAAGTGGCAGTCGTCATATAAGGGTTACGTTATGAGACGACCAAAGAAAAAATAATGCATGTGACACCTGGAACAAGTTATGGAAAGAGAGAAGACAACGAGAGAACATTCTTGAGCCTTTAGACATGGTTCTGAATCAATAGCAATCTGGACTTTTAAAAGGAAGCCACAGGTAGACTGACCATAGTAATGCAGGAGCAAACACATTGAGTGGTGTGGTAACTGTCCATCAACATAGATTATAACCATTCATTTCATATTGTGGGGTTGAAAGTTTGGAGCCGTGAATTCTAAGATGGCTGGCAAGGCCTATTTTGGTTCGAAATGTTTTTTCACAATGTGGGTAAAGAATGCTTGACGTTCCAGGACGAGGATCTCATGCAGTGGCTTTTTGTCCAGCCTTTTATCACAGCTCTTGCAGTCCTGTTTGCTTCATAAGTGACTACACCTTTGCCTAATGATTTACACCACGAATTTCGGTCTTTGACAGCTGTCTCCAAAGTGTCGTGATGAATTCCAAATTACACGAATGGTGCACGCTGTTGAAGATAGCAAGATGTGGAGAAACATGATCACCCAAGCTAGTTGGTAAAGTTAGTTAGTTGCATATCCTTTACAGGACGAGGCAGTCAACCCCAGCATTAGCAGGACTATTTGTCATTTCTGGGCAAGTTTACGTTAAGTAGTTTGCCATTGATTTCTGAACAACCGCCACTCGTACCATTGTACGAAAACGATCTGCTTCCAAATCGCCGGTTGCTGTGTTTCAAAAGTGGTATGCGGGATTGCGAATCATTTTTGCAACCCCATCGCCACAGCACAGACTTACCAATTCTGAAGGCAAGATGATGTTGATGATGGAAGGTTGGTGGGTTGCTTATGGAAGGTTCGTGGGATGATTGGTTTGCATGGAGACTGAGTTGTAACTAAGTCCCATTCATTGGAGGTCAGGTTGCGTGAGCCCCGACCAAGGCGGGTCTGACAATGTTATGACGGCATTGAGACCTTCTTCCCGGCCCTGTTCCAAAGGATTATTTTCATGGTAATTGTATTGCATAGCTCTCTTTTGGTCTTTCCAAGCTCAGAAAACAGCGGGATGTGCGAGACCGGCAGTAGATATTTACATCTACCCGAGAAAATTAGGATGTACGGAACAGATGATTCGGTATAGTATGGCAGAGACAAAGAAGCTGGGAGATCGTCTAAGTTGGTTGTTTCATCTTCGGGTTTTAGACATTTCATAACCAATTAACTCCATCCCAATGTGGAGGGGAAATCTATGGGAGGAGACCGGGGCACTTTGAAAGGGGCGTGACGTAGTCATACTTTAACTATATATATATATATATATATATATATATATATATATATATATATATATATATATATATATATATATATATATATATATATATATATATATCACTGTACAAGAACAAGGGCGATCGGAGCGACTGCAACAACTATAGGGGTATCTCACTTCTGTGTATTGTTGGAAAAGTATTTGCCAGAATTGTTCTGCGCAGACTTCAAGTCCTAGGAGATCAAGTCTACCCCGAATCACAGTGTGGCTTTCGACAGAACCGGTCTACCACTGATATGATATTCTCATTGCGACAAATGCAAGAAAAATGCCGTGAACAGAATCAACCACTGTTTATTGCCTTCATCGACCTCACAAAGGCATTTGATTTGGTCAGTCGTGAGGGTCTGTTCAAGGCACTAAAGAAGATTGGCTGCCCACCAACTCTTCTGTCCATTGTGGAATCTTTCCACACAGGCATGAAGGGTATAATCAAGTTTGATGGTGCAACTTCTGAAGAATTTGAAATCAAGAGTGGAGTTAAGCAAGGTTGTGTACTAGCTCCCACCCTCTTTGGAATATACTTTTCACTTCTACTGAAATATGCATTTCGTGATCAGGATGGTGGTATATACATTCACTCACGCTCAGATGGCGGCCTCTACAATGCTCAGAGATTGAAGGCCAAGACCAAAATTAGGAGGGTACTGATCAGAGAGTTGCTTTTTGCAGATGATGCTGCAGTTACGACCCACTCTGAGGAAGAATTGCAATGTCTACTATCTGCATTCTCCAATGCTTGTTCTGAATTTGGTTTAACAATTAGCAAAAAGAAGACACAGATTATGTCTCAAGGTGTACATGGGGTACCATCAATCTTTATTGATGACGCCGAACTAGAGATAGTAGACCATTTTACATATCTAGGATCAGTGGTAAATAGCAAATTATCCCTAGATCAGGAAATCAACATCCGGATTGGTAGGGCAGCAACAACAATGAACAGGTTAAGAAAAAGAGTCTGGGAGAACAGGAAGCTTACTGCCAAAACAAAAGTCCTTGTCTATCAAGCCTGTGTCCTTAGTACTCTTCTCTATGGCAGTGAAACCTGGACAACTTACTCACACTAAGAGAACAATTTAAAACAGCTTTCATATGCGGTGTCTGCGAAGAATTCTTGGTATTAAGTGGCAAGACAAAATCACAAATACTGAAGTATTGGAAAGATCAGGTTGTGTGACAGTTTATTCCATGCTCAGTCTTCGTAGACTTAGATGGATAGGACATCTTAGGAGGATGGATGATGGTAGAATACCAAAGGATATCTTTTTTGGTGAATTACAGATGGGTAAGAGATCTCAGGGTCGGCCTCTACTACGATACAAAGATGTGTGTAAGCGGGACATGATTGATACAGGCATTGATAATGCACATTGGGAGCAAGTCGCCGCTGAACGTGTTGCATGGAGGGCAAATATCAGAAATGGAATAAAGTCAAAGGAGAAAATTATTGCAGAAAAGTCACACACCAAGCGTTTGAGACGTAAGATGGTGCATGATGGTGGAAATGACCACGTGTTCACATGCACCCACTGTGAACGGACATTTGCAGCGCAAATTGGCCTTATCAGTCACACTCGCTACCGCCATAGTTAAAAGTTATTATGCCTTTTTAAAGCACAAACTATCGTCTGTCAAGACGGCAAGGTGCCAATGTATGTGTATATATATATATATATATATAAGTCGCTTAAAAGTCATTGCACCGGGTTTTATCCCATATGGCTCGGTTTCTTTCCGCAGCGCGGAAAGCGTCGCACAAAGCACGAACTCCGTAGCTCTAGCGACGACCCACAGGAGTCTCCGAAAAATTTAACTCGTGAACCGAAGGACGCGGCCCGGAATCGAACCCACAACATTCGGAGCCCGAGTCTAACGGCTTGACCACTTCGCGACGAAGACTCCCTATATATATATATATATATATATATATATATATATATATATATATATATATATATATATATATATATATATATATAGTTAAAGTATGACTCTTTAAGCCTACCCTATCATCTTTGTTGTTATGTAGATTTATAATATTGTATCCGTTAGTCAGGTCTTAGTCAGATACGACTGAGCTACCGTATGACAGTAGACGGTACTACCTGCTTTCTGTCAGCGCCGAATGTTGGGCGGCGCTTACCAAACCCGACACCCCACATTGTGCCAACGGCTTCGGGCGGAAGAGCGCAATTGGGAGGGTACTAGCCTTATCCTGGTGCGAGGAAATGCAACCCAAAGACAAAATAAGTCATGGCAGGGCAGACCAGGCCCTAAGCCTTGGTTGGCAGCTGGTCTAGGATCGAAGCTCCGACAGGCGGACAGTTAGAGCATTGCTTTGCTGATCCGGCAGCTTCTGCAGCTTGTCTTGTTCCAGATTATAGGTGTCAACTTTCCTCTGGAGTGAACTAGGCAGGCCGAGAGAGGGATCATGCTGCATGGGCAACACATGGTGTCTTTATTTTAGCCCAGGTTTTGTGCTATGGAGAGGCAATAACTCCATCCCTGGTCTTAACCGGTCTCGGAATCAAAGCGAGAGGCAACTGTTACGGGTTATAAGTCCTTGTCAGTTGGCGTAGACATGGGCCGCCACGCGTTGCCTCTGACGGTGGGAGACACCTACAGGTGTCACTGTTCAGCTACAGCCCGCCTCAAGCTGGGCATCCCCCAGCCAATTGGGTGCTGATCCGCCACAGCCTGCCTGCTTCAATGGGTGCTTGGGGCTAGGACAAAATCTGAATCGCAGGCTGTAAAACCAATGCACCAGGTACTAATAAAAAGAATAGAAACCTCAAGCTACGGCTTGCAACCTGGAACGTGAGAACCATGTGTCCAGGATTTTCCACTGACTTGACAAATATTGACGGTGTGAGAAAAACGGCTATGATTGATGCTGAACTCGATCGTCTTAACATTGATATTGCTGGCCTGCAGGAGACTCGCCTCGCTGAGGAAGGGTCACTCAGGGAAAACAATTACACCTTTTTTTGGAAGGGAAGAGGGCAGGCAGAAAAAAGGCAACATGGTGTGGGCTTTGCAGTGAAGAATTCGCTACTGGGAATGATTGATATCCCAGCTGGAGGTAATGAAAGATTATTATCACTGCGCTTGGCAACCTCCTGTGGATTTGCCACCATTCTCACTGCATATACACCGACACTCGCTTCCTCTGATGATGTGAAGGATATGTTCTATGAGCAGCCAGACTCTGCGATCAAGGCAGTTCCAAAATCCGACTACATTTATATGCTCGGTGATTTCAATGCTCGTGTGGGCAAGGACTCAAGTTCATGGCCAGTGTGCCTTGGAAAATACAACATCGGTAGCATGAATGATAATGGGCAAAGGCTGCTGGAGCATTGCACTAGAAATGACCTATGTATTACAAACTCCTTTTTTAAAACAAAAGAGATGCATAAGGTCACATGGAAACATCCAAGATCCGGCCATTGGCATCAGCTGGACTTCATTATCACATGGAGACAACATCTGAACCATACATCATTAACTCGAAGTTACCACAGTGCTGACTGTGATACAGATCATTCTTTGCTTGTTGCAAGGGTTAGACTGAGACCAAAGAGAATCTGCACAGCTAAACACAAGTCTAGCCCCAGGATTAATATTATTAACACTCACGATCCTGGAAAGTGCTTTGAATTTCAACAGTAACTTGAAGACGCTTTCAATGTTACATCAGAAAATTGTATATAAATGATAAATGGAGTAAACTTAAGGAAACTATTTATAAAACAGCGGTAGGGGTTTACGGCACTGTGGATCATAAGAGGCGGGACTGCTTTGCGGCAAACAGCCAGATACTGCAGCCCTTGATTGATAAAAAGAAGATAGCTCTCTTAAGAAACAAGGAAAGACCAACGCGTAACACTCTGAGTGAGCTGAAGCAAGCAAGGAAGGATGTATAAAAGGCTGCCAGGCAGTGTGCGAATGACTATTGGATCAAGTTATGTGAGTCCATTCAAATCGCAAGTGATAAGGGAAACATCAGAAGCATGTATGAAGGGATAAAGAAAGCCTGTGGTTCAATGATCAAAAGAAGTGCACCGCTGAAAACCTTGACTGGAGAAATCATCACTAATAAGAAACAGCAGATGGATAGATGGGTCGAGCACTATTTAGAGCTTTACTCAAGTGAGACCAAGCTAGCGGATGATGCCCTCAACGCCATAGAGGCCCTGCCAACTCTTGACCACCTGGACACACTTCCCACTATAACAGAAGTTAAGTGTGCTATAAATGAGCTTGCATCTGGCAAGGCTCCAGGTAAGGATGGGATTCCAATAGAGGTGATCAGGAGTGGGCAACACACTCTCGCTCTACAGATCCACCAGCTAATAGAGCTATGCTGGCGAGAAGGACAAGTCCCACAGGATTTCAAAGATTGAAACATCATAACGCTGTACAAGAACAAGGGAGATCGGAGCGACTGCAACAACTATAGGGGTATCTCACTTCTGTGTATTGTTGGGAAAGTATTTGCCAGAATTGTCCTGCACAGACTTCAAGTCCTGGGAGATCAAGTCTACCCCGAATCACAGTGTGGCTTCCGTCAGAACCGGTCTACCATTGATATGATATTCTCATTGCGACAAATGCAAGAAAAATGCCGGGAACAAAATCAGCCACTGTTTATTGCCTTCATCGACCTCACAAAGGCATTCGATTTGGTCAGTCGTGAGGGTCTGTTCAAAGCACTAAAGAAGATTGGCTGCCCACCAACTCTTCTGTCCATTGTGGAATCGTTCCAAGAAGGCATGAAGGGTATGATCAAGTTTGATGGCTCAACTTCAGAAGAGTTTGAAATCAAGAGTGGAGTTAAGCAAGGCTGTGTGCTAGCACCCACCCTCTTTGGGATATACTTTTCACTTCTACTGAAATATGCCTTTCGTGATCAGGATGATGGTATATACATTCACTCACGCTCAGATGGTGGCCTCTATAATGCTCAGAGATTGAAGGCCAAGACCAAAATTAACAGGGTACTAATCAGAGAGTTGCTTTTTGCGGATGATGCTGCGATTACGACCCACTCTGAGGAAGAATTACAACATCTACTATCTGCATTCTCCAATGCTTGTTCTGAATTTGGTTTAACAATTAACAAAAAGAAGACACAGATTATGTCACAAGGTGCACATGGTGTACCATCAATCTTTATTGACGACGCCGAACTGGAGATAGTAGACCATTTTACATATCTAGGATCAGAGGTAAATAGCAAATTATCCCTCGATCAGGAAATCAACATCAGGATTGGCAAGGCAGCAACAACAATGAACATGTTAGCAAAAAGAGTCTGGGAGAACAGGAAGCTTACTGCCAAAACAAAAGTCCTCGTCTACCAAGCCTGTTTCCTTAGTACTCTTCTTTATGGCAGTGAAACCTGGACAACTTACTCACGCCAAGAGAAACGTTTAAACAGCTTTCATATGCGGTGTCTGCGAAGAATACTTGGTATTAAGTGGCAAGACAAAATCACAAATACTGAAGTATTGGAAAGATCAGGTTGTGTGACGGTGTATTCCATGCTCAGTCTTCGTAGACTTAGATGGATAGGACACGTTAGGAGGATGGATGATGGTAGAATACCAAAGGACATCTTTTTTGGTGAATTACAGACGGGTAGGAGATCTCAGGGTCGGCCTCTACTACGATACAAAGATGTGTGTAAGCGGGACATGATCGATACAGGCATTGATAATGCACATTGGGAGCACGTCGCCGCTGAACGTGTTGCATGGAGGGCAACTATCAGAAACGGAATAAAGACAAAGGAGAAAAGGATTGCAGATAAAGCACACACAGAGCGTGAGAGACGTAAGATGGTGCAAAATGGGGGAAATGACCATGGTTTCACATGCACCTACTGTGGGCAAACATTTGCAGAAAGAATTGGCCTTACCAGCCACACTCGCCACCGCCATGGATCGTAGTTATTAAGCCTTTTTAAAGCACAATGTACCAAACTATCGTCTGTCAAGACGGAAAGGTGCCAATGAATATTGTATTCATCCATCATGTGCCATCTCGGTAAGCGTGGGCGGTCATGATTCGCCATTTCACGCGCAAACCAGAGTCGTGGATGAAATCAGTGTTCTTGTCTCGACCATGCAACGTGGTCAAGCCATCCAGATATTCATTTCTCTGTCTTCCCCTTGGACTCTTTCACGCAATCTTGCCAGTTGTCACCAGTTTCTTCAATATATTTCTTCTCATAACATCTCCACAAAACATTGACTGTCTACCTCTAATTTCTCTAATCAGTTTACGATTTTTACTTGTTTACAAGACTACCCCTACCGGGCGAGGCTGCTCCTATGGAGCACCCATTTACGCTGTTTCTCTGATTATCAATAAGACTGCAGTACATGATATTCTTGGCATCTGTAAAGAAGGTAGTTTGCCATTGCTTTCCTTCCTAGCAGTGACCATACTGGTCGATGACCGTAGCCATTGTCTCCTAAAAGGAGATCCTCTGCCTATCTTCGTGAAGCTGGAGACCATAACCTACAACTATCTGTCGGTTGCTCTTCAACTTCATCCACCACCTGCACCCATGGCTTCACGTAACCCTGATCGGGGGACTAAACGGGTACTCCACCTTGCCCAAGGGTGTACCGTAGGCTAGTGGAGGGAAGGAGGCACCTTACCTCTCCTTTGATAGGGGAACCCCTATCCCGCCACCCCTGTAGTAGTAGTAGCCTAGTAGTATATAAGCTATACTGATACTTCATTTGTCTGTGAAATATAATGATCAGTCTTAGTAGAAGAGTTGCTTAAGGAACATAATAGTATCTGTGTATTTTATGCTGATGTTCTTTGTGGGGTTGTGGGTCCTAGTAAAAAGGGAAATGTCTCTAGCATGTGTGGTTGCTAACGATAAGGACTAATGTGTCAATGTAAATATGACACTACGCACTGGGCCGTCAAATATAAAAGGTGATTCCCCCACCACTTGCTTGTGACAGAATATTCACCAGTTTTAGCTATTTACTATGTTCACACATTTTTACACCCTCATCACTGAGAGAATTAAACTTGATTAACTCAACTCTCAAAAATCAACCAACGTACCGCCAACCAATGGATTAACGTATTAACCGCCTCACAAACAAAACCTTGGTTTACTTGCCAGCTTACTGTGTTAGATAAGTTTGCAAAAGAAATTGAGTGCTGCTGAACACCAATTGATAGTAATTTAAATAAACCCCTGAATAAGGAGGAATCAGAATCAATAATAGCTATAAATAAACAACTCTTAACCAATCCAACCAAGTTCCGTGGGAAAGCTGCGTATGAATTATCGTCGACTGAAAATGAAGAGGCCCCATTTGTGGCATATAGGCGGGATCGTAACCTGAGGGATGTGCTGGTCCATAGCACTCTATCCCAATCTCACAAGTCTCTTCCTGGCACTACTGCATATCTTCGATGTCGTTGTAAGACCTGTTCACATGTCCTTCAAACCAAAAGTCTGACTTTCCCTAAGACTACTTTCCACATCCGGGAGGGTTTCTCATGTACGAGTCACAACGTTATCTATACGATCATCTGCACACGTTGCGACATGAGATATCTTGGGAAGACAGACCTTCGTCTGGCGGACAGATTTAGACAACACCTATCAGATATCAACAGTGGTGCCCAGAAACCGGTACATCTACATTTTAACAGTTCCGACCACTGTGGGGTTGCCGACATACGTGTTACGCCGATAAAATCGTGCACATCTCACGAACGCGATCGCAAGTCATTGGAAAACCGTCTTATCTTCCAGTTTGGTTCACTCTCCCCTCAGGGCCTCAATGCCCAACACAGTTTTATTTAAGTCTCTAACGCCCCCCCCCCCCCCAATCCCCTCCAATCTCCGTAGTCGTATATTCCACTTAAAGCCAGTTGCATGTCCTTCACATGTTCTAGTAATCAACACCTGCATTATCTTTGCCTTCTGTGACTTCCCGGTTAGTTTGCGTGCGGTCGCTTCTCATTGCGTTCTTAACAACCGTCACTTGTGCTATTTTATGATGGCATACGCTTGGTGGTCTGGATCCAGATCGCCCACAGCAGCGTTTCGAGCTTGACGTGCGGAATTGCGAACTGCTTCCGTTATATCGCCGCAGAGTCAGCTATAGTTCTCTACATATCCATGTTTTCCCATTCGTTCTAATTGGCGCACCCCCATCCCCCCCCCCCCCCCCAGCGCGGGTTCCCTCACCGGTTGTCTTAGACCATCACCGAGCTTCTGGCTGTACTGACCTTTAGTCAATTGACCCCGTTAACCACGACATCCGGTTTACTCCATCCACGGATAGCCTTTCGAGCTAGGACATAGATAAGTGAAATTAATACCTTCATGTAGTGTCTTTCGTGTATTTCTTAGTCTATTTTTGTTTGTTTGTTCTGTGCTGACGAAGGCTTTGGCCGCAACGTCCATTTTGTTTTTTGTAGTCGTGCTTTGGTAAAGCTCACAATCTACTTCTCGTTTTTCAGTGATTCATTCATTGAAAATGAGGAGAAGCCAGACATTGAGCTCCAGGATAGTTGATGACCAGGACTGGATGCCCAAGCTAAGTGATTGTCTCCATCCATCAGATACAGGGAACCTAGTAACTCGTTTACACAATTGGCCAGGGCCACATTGACTTAGTCAGTGATTCAAACAGGACCTTCTGAAGAAGAAGAAGAAGAAGAAGAAGAAGAAGAAGAAGAAGAAGAAGAAGAAGAAGAAGAAGAAGAAGAAGAAGAAGAAGAAGAAGAAGAAGAAGAAGAAGAAGAAGAAGAAGAAGAAGAAGAAGAAGAAGAAGAAGAAGAAGAAGAAGAAGAAGAAGAAGAAGAAGAAGAAGAAGAAGAAGAAGAAGAAGAAGAAGAAGAAGAAGAAGAAGAAGAAGAAGAAGAAGAAGAAGAAGAAGAAGAAGAAGAAGAAGAAGAAGAAGAAGAAGAAGAAGAAGAAGAAGAAGAAGAAGAAGAAGAAGAAGAAGAAGAAGAAGAAGAAGAAGAAGAAGAAGAAGAAGAAGAAGAAGAAGAAGAAGAAGAAGAAGAAGAAGAAGAAGAAGAAGAAGAAGAAGAAGAAGAAGAAGAAGAAGAAGAAGAAGAAGAAGAAGAAGAAGAAATTCAGCAAGACAGACTTTATTAGTTTTAGGAAAGCTGGGGTATTTGTCTCCTTGTGTGTGTAAATGTGTGTGTGTGTGTGTGTGAGAGAGAGAGAGAGAGAGAGAGAGAGAGAGAGAGAGAGAGAGAGAGTGTGTGTGTGTGTGTGTGTATCAGTGCTTGTTCTTCTGAGGGTGTGTATTTTTTGTGCGTGTGTGTGATTGTTTGTATCTGTATGTGTATGTGTGTGCGTATGTGTTGGTACATCTCCACGTTTTTCAATTTCAAACTTTCAATAACATATTCTGTTGTAATAATAATAAAGATTAGTATTGTCGTTCAGAGATACAGGGCGCAAGTTTTTTACTTTATATTTAATCTGTCTATCTCCTTGGTTGTGAGACAGAATACGGCTTGGGGGATCATTTACTTCCCAAGCACACGTAGCAGAATAACTAGGCCTTCGTCTTACTTTTACAGCCTGGGAACTGTTAGAAAACTTGATATTTTCTGGGACCTGTACATTCATACAGTCTAGAGACAAGAGCCATTCGATCTCATCTTCAGCGGTGAATGGTCTTTCTTTTTTCTGAACGTCTAGTTGTCGCTACTTATGAGTGATTTATATCCAAATAGCTAGCGCTACGCTACAAGGGGGAACGTTTCGGTGTTTCTGTGAAGATGAGTTGATTTAAGAATCGAAATCACATCACTCGGGGCATTCTCAGTAGCGCTCTGTCCCCACCCTTACCAGTCAGTCGAGTCCCACTATTAATGACATCATTTGTAGTCTGATTATGTGTCCGTCTATGAAGATGTTGCTTCACACAACCAAAACAGAAACTAATAGTTAATTTTATATGTCACGAAAAGGTTTTGTCACAACTGATTGTGTCCGTACTTCCAAATTATAATATATCTACAATAGGGTTTCCCCACTACACTGAACGATTGATTCTCTTCTTCTTCTACTTCTTCTTCTTCTCCTTCTTCTTCTTCTCCTCCTCCTTCTTCTTCTTCTTCTTCTTCTTCTTCTTCTTCTTCTTCTTCTTCTTCTTCTTCTTCTTCTTCTTCTGCGTACGTCCGGAATGTTGTTTTAGACGTAATTGTGTTGTGCCAGTTTACAGCAGAGCTGCGATACTTGAGCCTTTTGGCTGACACATCCGACATCTGCGGGCATTTGTTGACAGAGTTAACCTTCCCGTTTTGATTCTGTTCCAGCTGCACCCTTTCTCCTCTCCTCATACATGTTCAATATATAATCATAACATTTAATAGAAACATCAAAAATGATGATACCAGATACAATTTTGACACTTCAGAATTGGTCAAAATCACATTTCACAGCCCAGATAACAAAATAATAATGTCCACGGACAAAACTACACTAACCAAACGTCACAATCAACAATGTAGAAATGGAAAATTTCACAGACATTTAACATATTGTCTTTATATTCAATAACAATGTTGCCTTTCACTAGAGGTCACAGGTAGACAGGACATAGAAATACAAAGGTTACACAGTATTCAGAAGCGGTGGTGTCAACATTGGCAAACACATTAGGAAGCATTTCTGAGAACATGTATCTTTCCTCTGGCAACATACCAATATAAGGCATGTACCATTTCATTTCACACACACACACACACACACACACGCACACACATACACACACATACACACATACGCACATAATACACACACTCACACACACGCAGACACACAAACACACCCTCAGATACACAAGCACTGACACACACTCTCACATTCACGCACACACACACACACACACACACACACATTTACACACACGCTCGCACGCACACACGCGCCCATACACACACACAAGGAGCCATTGAACTTAGATGGTACTAAAATGTCTTATCCACACGCACAAACACAATTGGAAAAAAAAGAGAAATAAGGACATTCTACCAGACCTGAACGTTGACGAAATCTGGCCCCTAATCAGATTCACGTTTCGGACATTGAAATACTTTGATTGTATTGAATGTCCTAGTGCTTTGAAAAGAACAGTAGTTGAAGACACGGTTCCAGAAGAAGGGACAGCAGTCCGCCGACATGACTGTGGACACAGAGGAGTAAAACCACAATAGGCACGGATATGCACGAGGCGAGGGAAATAATGGAAAGTCGAGAATCTTCCAGGCGAGTTGTGAGATGAGAGTGACGTTGTAAGAAGGATTTCCAATGCATACACTAGCATATGTTGCCAGTATACACGACCTGTCCCCAGGAACACACACGTTCCTGACGTTGCTGCTGATAACAATCTTCTTATCTCATCACATGGCTCAAGATGTCTCTCTGGTTGGAGTGTTGAGTACGCGTGTACTTATGAGATCACACGTGATGCTCCGACAATTAAACAACATTCGTGAAAAACGCCCTGACGGACTTCATAGTTTGGAAAAATGTCTTTTCTTTCTTTCTTTCTTTCTTTCTTTCTTTCTTTCTTTCTTTCTTTCTTTCTTTCTTTCTTTCTTTCTTTCTTTTCCTTTCCTTGAAAAGGGAACAGAGAGACGTTTGTTGAGAAATAATTGGTAAATGTCAGTAGTACTTGTTATGACTGGTATCTTGTCGTCTTGACAGATCATAGTTTGTAAAATGGAATTATACCTCTCAAAGCACAAAACTTGGGCTGAATTTAGAGACCATGTGTTGTCCTTGCAGCATGATCCCACTGTCAGCTTGCCTAGTTTACTCCAGAGGAAAGGTAACACCAATACATCTGGAACAAGACAAGCTGCAGAAGCTGCCGGATCAGCAAAGCAATCCTCTAACTGTCTGCCTGTCGGAGCTTCGATCCGAGACCAGTTGCCGACAAAGGTTTAGAGTTTGGACTGCCCTGCCATGACATTTAGTCTTTATGTTGTATTTCCTCGCACTTTGGTAAGACTTGTATCCTCCCAGCTGCGTTCCTCCACGCGAAGCCATTGACACAATGCGGGGTGTCGGGTTGGTGAGCGCCGCCCAAACATTTGGCGCTAACAGAAAGCTGGTAGTACTATCAACTGTTATACGGTAGCTCATTCATATCTGATTAAGACGTGACTTTGATTTAATTTAATTGGTAATTGCTATAATGTCAGCGGTGATTGGTAAAATTTCAGTAGTAATTGGTATAGTGTCAGTAATAATTTATGTACGGTTATTAGTAATTGATATAATGTCAGTAGTAACTGGTATGTCAGTAGTAACTGGTATGATGTTACAGTAACTGATATAATGTTAGCAGTAAACTGTTATAATGTTAGGAGTAACTGGTATAATGTTAGCAGTAGGCTGTTATAATGTTAACAATAACTGGTATATTGTTAGCAGTAAGTTGTATAATGTTAGCAGTAACTGGAATACTGCTAGCAGTAACTGGTATATTAACTGGTAAAGAGCTAGCAGTAATTAGTATAATGCAAACAGAAATTTACAAATTGTTAGCAGTAAATGATAAAATGTTAGTAGTAATTTGAAATACTGTTAAGAGTAACTGGAATAATGTTAATATTAATCGGTACAGTGTTAGTTGAAACATCTGATTCACATTTATGTCTATCTCTGGTTTGGTTTTTGTTTGTTTCTTGTTTTTCCGTCCGCCCTTCTTACTTTCCTTTTGTTTGTCTACCTGTTCTACTGTCTTTCTTAATTTTGCTTTTTTTTTCAATTAAAAAAGGTGTGGGGGAGGGGGTGGGGGTGGGGAGAGGGGAGCTTTTCTGGAGTAGTCAGTATATGTTATTTTAGTTGACATATTGTTAGTAGTATTTGGTCTACTGTTATTAATAATTCGTATACCTTTACTAGTAATTTGTGCTACGTTAGTAGTGGGTACATTTAATATGGACTCACAAAAAGCTAACATAAAGTAGAAACACAAGCACGCACTCAAACACTCAAGACTGACTTAAAGAAACTGAGACTTGAAGGAAGTTATTAGGAAACATATACATACACGTCAATCGATATATATATACAACAGAACGAATAAACGAACTAATGAGTTAGTTAGTTAGTTAGTTAGTTAGTTAGTTAGTTAGTTAGTTAGTTAGTTAGTTAGTTAGTTAGTTAGTTAGTTAGTTAGTTAGTTAGTCGAGATTCCAAATTCACGGCAACGGGTCGTCCCCATTATGCTCCATTCCCGTGCCAGCGAAAATCACACAAAATGCTCCCCACTGTCCAATGTGAAAAGTGGAATAGACAGGAGTCTCGGCAATCCAACAAGCCCGCACAGGTACACTGTGCATCATGCCAATACAAAATTCATTCACGAATACCACAGTTCATCGTCGATGGACTCGGCAGTCACCAGAAAGACCTCATTGACCGGGGTTTTCACACATGGCTCGGTCTTTTACCATAGGGCGACCCACCGAAAGTGTCGCGCAAAGCACGAACTCCGCAGCTTCAGCGCCGACTCCCAGGAGTCTCCCAAAAAATGCACTCGTGAACCGAAAGGGTAAATCAGTCAATTCAGCCACAGCCGGTAGCCATTGTTCCGAACATGCAGGTCACTGTACAGGACAGATGTAAAAGCATTCCAATATATGAGCTAATGAGAGAACGAACGAACGCACGAGAGAACGACGCACGCATGAGAGATTGAACGAACGCACAAACGAACTTTTCTTTTTAAATGGCATATATTGGGCAAGAACAATTTGGTCTTCCATTCTGCCCTTTCAACTACTCACATTTACACATTAATTATATTCAAAATAATATATTTCCTTCAAAATCAACAAATGAATATTGTAAACTGAATAGAGATAGTAGACGTAGACAGTCGCCATGTTTTGTCACATTATGAGAATAAATAAAGTGTGGAACTTGATTACAACTGACGAGAATGAGTGGGAACGAATAAGAGGAAGGCAGAGAAGTAAATATCTGGATTGCTTAACCACGTGGTATGGTCGAGACAAAAATACTGAGCTGATCCACGACTCTGGTGAACAAATGAGCTGGCGAGACATGGCCTCCCACGCTTACTGGCATGGATCATGATGATGATAATGATTTTATTAGTGAATTTAAACACAGGAGCCCCATATAATATATTGCACGATTCTTTGCCTGACATATTTCTCTGCATCTCATCGGGTGCATACTGCAGATATCTTATATATATAAAAGGTGATCTCCGTCTGTCTGTATGTCCGTATGTCCTTTATGCGCTCGCGAACGGCCCATCACGATTGAGCTGAAATTTTCTACACCTCTTCCTTTCATTCCAGCGCAGCCAACTGTGATATTTTTTAGTGTGAAATCGGCTGCTTACCCAATATTATTTCAATTTTTGATTTTTCATTATAATTTCATATATCTCAGGGGGACTTAACTCTGTAAAAGTTATTTCAAGGGGCATAACTTTTCTGTATAACTTATAGTCATAATGTGGCATCGTTTCAAAGATTTATTAACACTTTGTCCATAGTTATGTACCGCCATATGAGTATAAATAAATAATGATATAATCTTTAAGCATTTTCAAGTTTTCTTAAAAATAATGCATAATGCATAACATTGTAACTCATCTTTTTATGCTTAAAGAATAAATAAATAATAGTTACCTTATCTCTATCAAGTTTGAAGATTTTATATTCTTTACACTGTCGCCAACTCTAAGAAGACATGTGAACAACTTCAGCCATTAATAAATCTACAGACATATGCGTTATATTCCTCCTCCTCCGACCTCTCCCCCTCCTCCACCTCCTACCCTCCTCTTCCTCCTCCCCTCCTCCCTCTCCTCCTCCATCCTGCTCTTCCCTCTTTCTCCTCCTCCTCCCTCCTCCTCCCTCTTCCTCCTCCTTCCTCCTCCTCTTTCCTCCTCCTCCCTCTTCCTCCCTCTTCCTCCTCCTGCCTCTTCGCCCTCCTCCCTCCTCCTAATCACTCCTCTTCCTTCCTCCTCCCTTCTCCTCCTCTCTCCTCCTACTCCCCTCTTCCTCCTCCCTCCTCCCCCTACCTCCCTGTTACGTCCTCCTCTCCTACTCCTCCTCCTCCTCTCTCCTCCCTCCTCCTCCTCCTCCTCTCCTCCCTTCCTCTTCTCTCCTCGTCCCTCTCCTCCTCTTCCTCCTCTCCTCCTCCCTCTCCTCTCTCCTCCTCATCCTCCTCCTCCTTCTTCCTCCTCCCTCCTCCTCCTCTCTCCTCTCCTCCTCCTCCTCCTCTTCTCCTTCTCTCTCCTCCTCCTCCCTCCTCCTCTCCCTCTCACATTCCTTCCTCCTCCTCCCTCTTCCTCCTCCTCCTCCTCATCCTCCTCCTCCTCCTTCTCCTCCTTCCTCCTTCTCCCCTCCTCCTTCTCCCTCTTCCTCCTCCCTCCTACTTCTCCTCCGCCTCCTCCCTCCTCCTCTCTCCTCCTCCTCCCTCCCTCCTCCTCCTCCTCCTCCATCTCCCTCCTCCTCCTCCCTCTCCTCCTCTCCTCACTCCCTCCCCTCCCCCTCCTCCTCCCTGCGTTCTTCTCCTCCCTCCTTCTCCATCCTTCTCCTCCTCCTCTCCTTCCTCCTCCCTCTTCCTTCTCCCTCTTCCTCCTCCCTCTTCCTCCTCCCTCTCCTCCCTCTTCCTCCTCCCCCTCCCTCCTCCCCTCCTCCTCCCACCTCCTCCTCCCTTCTCCTGCCTCCTCCTCCTCCCTCATCCTCCTCCTTCCTCCTCCTTCCTCCTTCCTCCTCCTCCCTCCTCCTCCCTCCTCCTCCTCTCTCCTCCTCCTAATCCATCCTCCTCCCTACTACTCCTCCTCCTTCCTCCTCCCTCCTCTTCCCTCCTTGTACTCTATCCGCCTATCTCTTCCTCCCTCCTACTCCTCTCTCCTCCTCCCTCCTCCACCTCCCTCTTCCTCCTCCCAGCTCCTACTCCTCCTTTTTCTTCTTCTTCTGCTGCTGCTGCCGCTGCTCCATTACCCAAGTTAATTGTTGGGGAAGATGTAAAGATCTTTCAAGTGCTCTTTCTAATGCTTTTTGTAAGTTGGTCTTCGTTTATCTAAGGTTGTTCTAACTGCAACCAATAAATGATTAGACAGACAGACAGACAGACAGACAGACAGACAGACAGACAGACAGACAGACAGACAGACAGACAGACAGACAGACAGACAGACAGACGGGAACGGGAACTTATATGACTACTTATATGAATTAAATGAGATGCTCCCCATCAGGGGCTGAGCGAAGCCGGGCCGGATCAGACAGACAGACAGACATATAGATAGTCGGGAACGGGAACGTGAGCTTATATGACTACTTATATGAATTAAATGAGATGCTCCACACCAGGAGCTGGGCGATGCCGGGCCGGGTCAGACAGACAGACAGACAGACAGACAGACAGACAGACAGACAGACAGACAGACAGACAGACAGACAGACAGACAGATAGTCGGTAACGGGAACGGGAACTTATATGACTACTTATATGAATTAAATGAGATGCTCCCCACCAAGGACTGGGCGAAGCCGGGCCGGGTCAGCTAGTATATAATAAAAACTGTCAATTAAACTGTCATTTACTGCCTATATAGTACCTTGCGGTGTATGGCAGAGCGGTCTTGAGCCTGCGGAATTAAGGTCGTCTGGCTAGTGCAGTCGCCGCGAACTGTGCAGGTTAGGGTTTTATATGTGGCCCCGACATAAACAAAATCTACACCTTTCTGAGGCTTCGAACTCGGGTCTCCCGAAGGAGAATCCGGCATTCAAGCCACTCGGTCAATGAAGTAAATAAATGAATAATACTTTAGCTGATATAATAAAAACACCTAGTCGCAGGTATTATTTGGATGTGGAGCATCTGTTATCACAGGGTATTTTCAAATTTAACACAAACTCTATTTGTTTGCATAAAACCGACTGGAATCGCCTAATTGCTAGCTTTTCACCGGTATAATAATGAGCAAACATTTATTGTTTGTCGTATATGAAACGCTTTTTCTTTCTTCACGTTATGGCCATGGATTATGAGCTGTTGGCAAATCGACGAAGAGGGCGTTTTATAGCCTTTTCATTTATATGACAACTCTCGTTCTGGCATTGTGATTATCCATACCGATTGCTCCGTGTTAAGATGGGGGGGGGGGGGGGACAGCCTGGGGATTCATAACAAAAGCCAAAGGCCAGTGTGATTGGTTGATTGATTTAGGAACCGACATCACAGCATTCGGGGCATTCCCATAAGCGCTTCGTTCAATAGTTCCAGTAGCAATCTGATTATATATCCGTCTCGCCTTTCCTCTGAGCGTCGAATGTCGGCCAGATCCCCTTGTCACTCCTGGCTGCCTCATACTTGCCAGACCATGGTGATCCATTTGCTCCTCCGAGGTGTACACTTGCTCCCACAAGGTCTCAACCACGTCTGCCTTGTCATGCATCATTACTCCACCAAGTTTTGCCGAACCAGCCAATCTGTCCGCCTGTTCATTCCCCAGCACACCGGCATGCCCCGGAGAAAAGATCCAGGTGATGCTTGCCACACGTGACCTCCGAAGCGAAGCAAGCAACTCAGCACGAAGCCTGCTTGTCATCACCCTCCTGAGCATGCTTTCTGAGTCAGTTACAATCACGATGTGTGTATTATCGTGTTCTCCAAAAAGCAGAAAGTTGCACTGACTGCCTCCACCTCCATTCTTAAGCTAGATGTTGTGGTATCATGCGTGCGCCAAGCTCTCCTGCACCAAACGACGACCATTATCTTTTAAGAATCCCCAGGCACTTCTACTACCTCTCAACACCGAACCATCTGTGTAGATTATTGCCATGCGATATCTCGGGGTGTAGAATTAATTCCAAACAATAACTGTATAAATAAACTAGGCTCGAAAGCAATAGCAGGTTAGAAGCCGAACAAACTAAAATGACTGAGTCTACTCCGTTAATTTCTAACAGTTACGACGCCGTTTAATTTCGCAGCGTACAGGCTTATCTCAACAATAAACAATAAATAATAGCTTACAGCACCTGTTATGTCCAAGTTGGACAGTAAGAATAATATAATTATTCGTGGCTACGATAAGTGTTGCTTCTATAAATTGACTCTTCCATTTCCAAGTATTCATTCAGCCACTGATGCGCCATCAAGCTAATATCTAGTTGACCTATCGTTGCAGAATTAACATAAGCTGCCGCCTTGATGAAACTCCCAAGTCAGCCTGGTTTTTTTTTTTTTTTTTTTATAGACATTGCCGTGTGACGATTCTGTGTAGTCACGTCATCTGCTTCTCTTTTCTTAGCGTTGTGGTTCTGGGATTCTTTGATCTTTTCTATTTACGTCATTATGTCGCTCCTACTACTTGGCAGTAAGCCCCCTCCCCTTTGAAAATGATGCAATTATTTTTTTAACTGTCGAAAATTAATTTCACCTGACAAGTAGCAGTGCAGACCTAATGAGCCATATATTGAGCTAATAGGATGGCATGTCTCCTATAAATCACACACAAAATATAAAAATAAATTATTATTATACGACGGGCACGCACTCCTATCTACACCCAACGGTAGACGTCATGTAGCACTGCCTATGGGAGGGCTGTGCTAACTACCTAAAAACCTAGTAGTCCCTCATTTGTCGAAACCGACAAGCGTCCAAACTGAAGCTATTAAACCCGAGTGAGGGGACGTGTGTGATTAACAGGTACCAATCCATCAATATTAGCATTGCCGTAGTAGCTGTTGACGTATAACAATCGTATAAGTGTCCTTTTATCGTGACGAATATGACGGTCATCATGTTGTAAATCAATGTAGCTCTGGTTATAATCGTTTCATATAATAATGCAATGTAGGATCACTCTCCTTATGTGGCATAATCGTTGTCGACTTATGTTTTGACGGTAATCATTTTTTTTTTCTATTCACGGCGAACTAGGACAATCATAATCTTAATAATTATAAACAACCTATTAACTTGTAATTACTTAATCATAATAACCTTAATTAAACCTGAAATAAATATTAAATCGCATAATATGTACATTCTTTCGATGTGTCATGCTATGTAACCCGATATATCTTATTGTATAGTCTGTACTGTTTTTCGTCTCAACTATATCGTGTGTGTGTTCAGTATATAAATTATCAACATTTTTACCCATGAATATGCATATAATAAATTAAACATATTTATACGTTATCAATCTTTCGACAATAATAACGCAACGTGTGCAAGTTATATGATCTGAGTCTATGCGTTAGTGAAATGGATATAACGTATGAATTTTCGCAATGATACGAAGTGTGAATGCGAGTAATGATTAACTCGATGATGCGACGCGTGAATGCACCTGATGATGTGAACTGTGAATGTGATTGAAAACGCTAGATGTGAATTCGACTTCTAATGTGAAATACGCATTTGATTAATGACGTGGCATGTGAACGATGTAAAAAGTGAAATTGTGAAAAATGTGGATTCGACTGATGATAAAACATGCGAATTCAACCTATGTTACCTAATACGACTTCGTCTAATGATGAACATTGTGAATTAGACCAATGTTTACAAAATATGAATTCGACTAATGGCAACAATTCGAATGGATATGAATTCACTTCATGATGTGGAAGATGTAGGGATAAAAGTTCGTATGATTAAATTCAATATGTATATAAGTTAAGTAACTAATAATAATAAATACTAGTGTTACTTCACAAAGACTGCACGCGTTTCCTGACGAAATTGCAAAGTTCCAGCACAGTGTTCAAAAGTCCCTAATCAGTCACTCGCACACAGTATTGAAGTGATGTACTGACAACATCATAAGTCCGTGGATCACTATACGGCCTCAGCATGTCGAATATTTTCTATATTCTCTGCCAATGAATCAAATCAACCAAAATATGTATATATCTGAAATTACACTATGTAACTAATGAGTATTGGAATGTTTGTTGTGTAAGTATTGAGATTCTATTTGGGTGTCCACTAATGAAATAATCAATAGTTCTGTGTGCTACATGTATGCACACAGACAAATAACATGAAATGTGATAGCAGATAGTAATTCTAGAGTCTACTAAGAAGATCCGCTAAGTTATTATCCTTGCCAGGAATATGACATATATCAAACTCGTAGACTTGTAAGAGAAGTGACCATCTGTGTATTCTGGAGTTCTTTGGATGGCCAGATTTAAAGGCCTGCAGTGGTTTATTATCAGATAGAACTAGAAATTTCCCCCCGAGCAGATATCTAGAGAATTTATCGATGATCTCAATAAAAGCTAATGCCTCAAGCTCAGTGATAGCATAATTTCTCTGAGTTTCTGAAAGCTTCTTACTGAAATAAAGAACAGGATGCAACTTGCCTTCGTGCATTTGGAGTAGAACAGCTGACATCGTGTGAAAACTCAGTCTGTTTGCAATACGAAGTCTTTCGAGATGTCAGGAAGTTTAAGAATAGGATCACTGCTGAAAAGAGTTTTAATCTGTTGTGCTAGTTTGTCGTGATCGTTTGTCCAGATAATTTTAGTAGGCTGACCTTTCTTCAACAGTTCATAAAACGTTGCTGTCATATCAGCAAAATTAGGAATGAATTTCTGATAATAGTTAATAAGACCTAGCAGACTCCTAAGTTCTTTCTTTGTGGTAGGTGGTTTAATGTTTAACATCTTGGTGACTACTTGTGGGTCTGTCTTCCGGAACCCATCTGAAATTCTATGACCAAGGAATTGCATTTCAGTGAACCCTATTTCGATCTTGCTCGGTTTCGCTTTAAGACCATGTTGTTGTATTCTTAGGAATATTTGTTTTAATATTCTAACGTGTGTGTCTATGTCAGTAGTATGGGTACATATGTCGTCCATATAAGTAGCAACATTAGAAATCCCGTGCAGTAATTGCCTCATCATGCGCATAAAAGTGCTCGGAGCGTTCTGTAGACCAAATGGAAGATATGTCCATTCGCACAAGCCTAATGGAGTGGCAAAACCAGTTATGTGCATGGAGTCTTCATCCATGGGGATTTGCCAATATCCCTTCGTGAGATCAATCTTTGAGAAGATTTTAGAGTTTGACATGCCATCAATTAACTCATCAATATTTGGCACTGGCTCTGCATCGAGAACGGTTAAAGCGTCTACCTTTCTGTAATCAACGCAAATACGCAATGAGTTGTCCTTCTTTTTCACTATTACTACAGGAGAACAATAGTTAGAAGCTGACTTTTTGATAATACCGCTCTGATCTAGTTCAGAGATTTCTGCTGTGACTATCTCTAAATAATTTACAAGAATAGGGTATGGTTTAACTTTAACAGGAATGTCTGAAAGTAACGTGATCTTGTGTTTGATAAGCGATGTCTGCCCCGGCTTATCGGGAAAAAAACGTCACTAAATTGTTGTATTGCAGATGTCAATTTGTATTTATCTTGTGCTGGCAAGTTTTGATTTATCTGAATAGCTTGCCAACCATTGTTACTATTGATTGTTGGTATTGGTATCTGGTGTGTAATTGCGTCTTCTTGTTGCTCACTGATCACCCAGCATGCCGCTGCTGTTCTGTGCGGTATTTGTTGGACTGCCTGTGTTGTGTTTGTGTCGCGTTCTGTGTATGGCTTTAACATGTTTATGTGAAGAATTTTGTTTTTCCCTTTTACATTAATTAAATAGTCTACGTCGCTGACCTTTATAATGACTCTAAATGGACCCTGCCATGAAGTAACAAGACAATCACGAGGATCGGGCAATAAGAGTAGGACTTCGTCTTCTTCTTTCAAGACTATTGTCTTGGCCTTTCTGTTATCATATTGCCTGTATTTCCCCCCAGCTTTTTCGAGTGCCGATTTTGCAATTTGACAAGCTGCTATTATCTTGTCTCTCAGCTGAGTAACCATTTCATAGGCTTCTCTTTTCGGGTGGTTATATGTTTTGTTTGTCAGCATGTCATTGTATAGCATCAATTCGCCGCGTGGATTGGCTCCGTACACGAGCTCAAATGGGGGAAATCCAGTACTTGCCTGTGGAACCTCTCGGTACGCAAATAGTACTGCCGGCAATAAAATGTCCCAATCTTTGGGTCGTTCAGCCGCAACTTTAGCTAGGGTTCGCTTGAGGACCCCGTTGTAATTTTCATTGACACCATTTGTCATTGGGTGCCAAGGGGAACTAAACATTTGAGGAATACCCAGTACCTTCATCACTGCTTGTGTAGCTGCGGATATAAATTGACAACTTCTATCCGAAAGGATGTACAGTGGAAAACCTATCCTGCTAAATATCAGAAGGAATAAATCTAGAATATATCTCGATGTAATGGATTTAAGTGGAATTGCCTCTGGCTAACGATTTCAGAGATCAATCATAGTTAAAATAAAACGATTTCCACGATTTGTAGTGGTGTTCAGTGGGCCGACAATATCCACTGCAATTTTCTAAAATGGACGTGATGCCAGATCAGTTCGCTGTACATGTGCCTTAGGATGCTTACCTTTCGGCGTTGTCCTTTGGCACAGTCCGCATGAACGGATATGTTTGGTAACGTCTTTGGCATAACCAGGCCAATAAAATTGTGCCAAAAGTCTGTGAGTGGTTTTGGCAATTCCCATATGACCAGCAAATGGGGAATCTTGCGCAAGCTTCAGTGCCTCACTACGATACTTATTAGGTAGTACCGTTTGTAAAAGAAGTGTTGTCCCTTTGCTGTAACGTCTGGTTAAAATGTTATTGTCTAAGATAAATTGCCAATTACCATGCTTTGCCTGTTTGGAAGGCTTGTGCATGTTTTTAAAACAAATTCGTAATGTGGGATCTTGTCTCTGTTCTTTGGCTATGTACGTCGCTAGTACGCTAGTGTTCTTAGTATTGTCACTATCAGTCTGAGAAGATGAAGATTGCTTCTTGTTTTCTTCTTCTTGTTGACACACGTGGGCTCTCGTGAGAGCATTTGTAGGAGTGTGGTCGATCTCCCAGTCAATGGCCTCTTCGTGAGTGCAATCTTTCACATTGGGTATATTCCCAATGAGTACACCGGCACAAGGGTTAGGTAATTGATCTGGCGCTAGTTTCACCTTCACTCACTACAGTGTGTAGATGGGGTGTCCTAGAACACCATGGCAGCGACCACCACCCGTGCAGCATACTGGTGGAGAAAGGCAGAACCAGGCAGCAAAAGCTAAAGGTAAAGACGTTCCAGTATTACAGTACAGGGCAAGATGTGGTGAGTAAAATAAGACGTGACAAGCGCAGAACGTTTCATGGCAGGAAAAAAAGCTGGGAGCAGCCACCGTGGTGGAGTTTCGAGGTGGAGAAGGCTTGGGTGGATAAGCGTAGTGCTGTAAGGAGATGGCAAAATGCCAAGAAGAACAGAGCTGGTCATCCTAGTCCCTGCTTGCACTTAGAAAGAGAGATGCACACAAAAGTAAGCTACTTCAAAAAACTGGTCAAGGTTGTAAAAAGCGAAAAATGGGCAGAGGTGTGTCAAAGAGTAAGCACAGACAAGTCACTGAAATTGTTCTGGCGACTACATAAAAGCATGAGTGGTGTAGTCAAGAATAAGAGCATTTCTGACTTCCAAGGTGCTGACCTCATCTGGCAGAGGACTGACGAGGACAAGGGCAAAGCCCTCTTTGAACGCTACCTTGAGCAAAGCAACCAGACAGACATGGGAGGCCGAAATCTGGCCAAGGAGGTCACCTCAGACAGATGCAAGGCCCAGGACACTTCGGATGAAGACACAGTGACAGTGAAAGAAATCAAGGCTGTGCTTCGACGATCAAAAAACAGTGCTCCAGGTCCTGATGGCATAAGATACGATGACATTAATAGGTGTACCGACAATGAGCTAGAGAAACTAGCAGACATGTACAACAACAGTATAGGGGGTGCTAGCATCAAGGAGGAATGGTTACACAGCTATCTGATTCCCTTGCCGAAGCCTGACAAAGACCACAAAAAAATTCAGGGATATCGAATTATAACCATGCAGAATACAATAGGCAAGCTGCTGGAGAAGGTAATTGCCAAGAAAATATCAAGCCAACTAGAGAGGCAAGGTGTTTTCCCACCCACCCTGGGTGTGTACCGTCCAAAAAGGGAAACCTGGACCAATGCAGCAGTCTTTGCCCAGGATGTCTATGAAGGTTTCCACTCAGGCACTGAAACCGTTGCTGCAGCGATTGATCTAGAGGACGCATACAACAGAGTACCACTGGATTTTTTAATGTTTCAGCTTCTCGAACTAAACATAAGTCCATTCCTCCTTAGTTGGATCGCTGTAGTAGTTTTTAGATGTGGCAGTTGGACTTCGGAACCAACAACAATATATCCTGGCCTACCACAGGGATCACCATTATCTCCGGTACTGTTCAACGCCTACACTGTGAGAATCACCAGTGAGCAGATCACTGGACCTGGCAGGACATTGTCATATGCCGATGATGTTTTAGTGTATCGTCAGGGGAAGGATAGAGAGGAGGTTGCTGTGGAACTACAAACCGAACTCAATCGCATAAGTACTTGGTGTGATGAAGCTGGGGCAATGGTCAACCCAACAAAGGCAACAGTGACTTGGTTCTCGTTGAATAATCATATTGTCAACACTCCAACACCAACTGTAATGCTGTGTTCAGAGATGGTGGAAAGAACGCAGGCAATGAATTACCTGGGGATACGGTTTGATCGAAGCCTTGCTTATAATGTGCACATAGACCAGGTGATAACAAAGGCCAAGCGGGGTTTGGCAGCGATGCGGGTGATGGCGGCAGCAAACTGTGAGCAGCGCCATCTATGTCTTCTGAAAGAGGAGTTGGTCATGTCTGTTTTGGAGTATGCAATGGCAATCCTGACTCTCAGCCATAAGCAGATAGAACGGATGGAAAGGATACAGAATGAAGCTATGCGCATTATTCTTGGATGTACAAGAGATACAGCATGCAGGGCGATGCGCTACCTTCTTGGGTTTCCAACCATTGAAGAGAGAATACAAGATTGCAGGGCACGCGCCTACCCCAGAATTAACGCAAACACACAACATCCACTGCATAGTGAAATTAGGAAGGTGAAGGGCAGCAGGTTAAAAAGAGGACGGTCGTGGATGGGTCAAGCCGAAGACATTCTTCAACAGGTGTGTTCACTTGAGGACTTAGAACCTGGCGAGGAGTGGGTGCAAGTGCCAACAGACTTCTGCACATCCTTTTCAGTTTGCATCCAACTTGACAGAAAATGCAGACAAGAAAATCCGGCTGCTGTTGAGGCTGAAGTACAAGCGTTGATTTTCGAGAATTCGCTAGACGGTGAAGCGGTCATCTACACAGATGGGTCGGTCGTCCGACATGTGAGAAGCTCATGGGCCTTTACAGCTCGGGCCGGAGGGAGAATTGTGAAGGTGGACTCTGGTGCTTTTACTGAAACCACAAGTAGCCTGACCATGGAAGTCATGGCAGTAAGTAAATCAATAACATGGCTCGAGACACAGACATTCATTAGGGCTTGTTTCCTTAGCGACTCAATGAACATGATCAAGAGGATAGAGGATGGGTCGATCCGAAGAGAATGGTTGCTGCCTCTGGAGCGGTCTCGACTGGCAAAGATTAGTTTCATCTTCGTGCCAGGGCATGCGGGAGTACAAGGAAATGAGCGGGCTGACAAGCTCGCAGGTGAGGCTACTGTGGAGGGCGGACGAGACATGGACCAGGCCGACATTCTGAATGCTCTACGAGAAGTAAGACTTTTGCGAGAACCAAGTGATGACTGTGAATCTACAACAATGGCCAGACTGCGAGAGCAGCAAATTAAAAGAGGTGTGGCCAAACAAGAACACTACGCAGGAAGCCAAAGAAGATTGATAAACCAACACAGAACTGGCGTCGTTAGCCGCTACACGCTGCGGGATTTTCTGAGGAGGGGATCCGAGCACTTATGGACTGAATGGTTCGATGTGCAATGAGGATGATCTGTCGACTAACTAACTAACTAACTAAGGGTTAGGTAACACTGCCGCATTCACTGTGCCTTCGAAGTACGGAGATTTTATTGTGACTGAAGCGATTTTGTACCTTTCTAGTGTGCCGCCAAATGTTCTACAGGAAACAGTTTTACCTGTGTAATATTTTGCCCTCACAAGCTTTTGGTCAACCCCCAATGATTGAGGCCCCTGTGTCTCTCGCGCACGTAGTTGGTGCACCATTAATAAACTGTATAAATAAATTGGGCTCGAAAGCAATAGCAGGTTAGAAGCCGAACAAACTAAAATGACTGAGTCCACTCCGTTAAGTTCTAACAGTTACGACGACGTTTAATTTCGCAGCGTACAGGCTTGTCTCAACAATAAACAATAAATAATAACTTACAGTACCTGTTCTGTCCAGGCTAGGCAGTAAGAATAATATAATTAAGATTACTTATATGTTGCAAGCCATCCCTGTTCGACGATCAACAATGTCCTTGTTCGTCCTCACGGAATCCTTCTCTCAATCCGCCAAGTGACGGCTTCGTGACGCTTCACAGACATCGGATTTTCTGCCTTCGCCTGCCTGTTTATTCGTGGTTACGATAAGAGTTGCTTCTATAGATTGTCTCTTCCATTCCCAAGTATTCATTCAGCCACTGATGCGCCTTCAAGCCAATATCTAACCGACCTATCGTTGCAGAATTAACATAAGCTGCCGCCTTGATGAAACTCCCAAGTCAGCCTGTTTTTTTTTTTTTTTTTTTTTTTTTTTTGTTTGTTTGTTTGTTTGTTATAGACATTGCCGTGTGACGATTCTGTGTAGTCACGTCATCTGCTTCTCTTTTCTTAGAGTTGTGGTTCTGGGATTCTTTGATCTTTTCTATTTACGTCATTATGTCGCACCTGCTACTTGGCAGTAATCACATCACTCGGGCGAGTATTATCCTGAATTAGTTGCTGGATTTCCACTTCCGTGGCCTCTGCTGGCCACTCCCTGCACTCCCGGCTCAATGTGATTATAACTCTGCACAATGGACGATCCCCCAAGTGCCATGGATCAAAATCTTAGATATATACCATGGATATAACTCTAGTGCCATAGGTCGATATCTGATGCCGCAGATCTGATGAGATGGATGAGATGTACCCTGGCGCTGTTTGATGGCTCTTTAGCAAAACCATACGGCAACAGGAATATGTAAAACTGATGTATAACAGCATAGTGTATGACAGGTACCGCTGATGCTCTTGAGCAGCTGTGCCGCATGATGTCCTGGAGAGCCACTATATCGCTCTTAGTATTTATCACCATAAGGCCATTTGAGAGTTCGTGATTATGTCTCGTTTGCCTTTCTTGACAGTGGTGTTGATGAGCCACATGCCCTGACTCACTTAAACTAATAAACTGTAGTTTCAATACTACACACACTCTTTAACTAGCTGAACGCACTATCAAATGGCAAAACTCCGTCAGCATTTTCCACAAATATATTAAGCACAATTACATGTCTATCGTTCCACAATTCATAGACATCACGAACACGATACAATTATATAATGAGAGAGTGGCACAATTTTGGCCATAACTCTAGGTGGATCTCACCATGTCCATACTGGACGATGGCTCAACGCCGACTAACTTGTCTCTACCCCGCTTCCTGTTAGGAAGCGAGTTCCAACGTGTTTCACTTTGTGTGCACAGTGCCCGCCTTTCACGTTCTGATGTTCACTTGCTAAACATCGTCACTGAACTGTGCACGACTCTAGGTCACCTGTACTGCGTGACACTTTGGCCTACTCCAGCTATGTGGCACCAATGTCTGGTAAAGGAGAGCTTGGCATATGACACCACAACCTCCAGATCTGAGAATGGAGATGGAAACGGTAACGTAGCTCCACCTATTGGAGAACAAACTGTATACGCATGTTGTGATTGCAACTAATTCACAAAGCATGCTGACAAGGGTGAAGACTGGCATGCTTCGTGCTGAATGGTATGTATCAATTCAGAGGTCGCGGGATGTGAGCATTCGCTGAATCTTTTCTCGAGGACACTCTGGTGTGGTTGGAAATGTACAAGCAGACAGATTGGCTGGTGCTGCATCATAAAGGGGTGATTTGATGCATGATATGGCAGATGTGGTGAAGGCCCTCTGGGAGCGCGTGAACAATGCAGAAGAACAGATAGACTATCATGGTCTAGAGAGAATGCGGCAGCAGGGGATGGTTAGAGGAGCTGATAGACAGTCGTCACTAAGAGGTAAAGCAAGACTGACATATAATCAGATTGTAACGGGTACCAGTAGTATTGGGATTCTACGCTGGCTGTTGAAGATGATGATGGGGCGCTTATGGAAATGGCGATGATGTCCATTCTTGACTCAGCTCAACTCAACTCATCTCAACTGCATAGGGATTCATGAAGACCGATTAACTCTGTTTTCCACTGCCTGTCTGAACCCACAGATGAAGCATGAAAACATGAGTACACCGTTAAAGACTTTAATATCAATATATCATTTAATATCAATATATCATTACGACAATAATTGTACAATTCAATTCATAAACTCGCACAGCTCTTGCAATACCTTTGCTCGTTCGCAGAGAATAACGTAATCGTGCCTCAGCACCCACATTAACACACGGCTCACAGCGGCCACATTCTCTTTCATTAGCGAACACTGATGTCTAAGAAAAATGGTCTATTATCCCTCTCAACACAGTCAGTGTCATAGTCTTGCTCGTATCTAGATAACTAAACTTGGGTTCATACAGGCAACAATAAATCTGTTCGTTATGAGATCGAAGATTTATTGGATTTACATATACAGTATGCGTTGGCGCAGTGGGTAAACAGACCCGCGCTATATTACATCTGTCAAATAGGAAACATCACACACATAAGTATCATTTAACAGTCTAGCAAACTATCTAGCCTATGTCTATATATCTATTGATATCTATAGAGTCCCTCAAAGGCAGGCCCTGTTGCCTCTCTCAAGTCCATTCGTCCTCTGCCGGTCTCCGCGTGTCCTAACCCGACACGGCCGGTAACTCTGTCCGAGTTCCTCGTGGACCCCGCATTAGGCGGGCCACATCAGTGTCCACGGAATCATGGACTTGGTGACCATCTCTATCTAGAAGGTTCTAGATTACTTGGGTCCTGCTCGACTCAATGGTTTCCCTTGGGCTGGAATTGCAGCCCTTTACTAGATATGAACGTGAGGCGGTGACAGGATTCCCCCCTCCCCCGTGACATGATTTGTTGTTGGGAATTAGATCCGTTCTAATTCTGTCACCGACTCACCTACAGTTGGTGTTGTAGTTTGGTGGATAGTAACCTGGCAACCTACCTATTAGCACTAAAAACTCATGTATTCTACCATACAACACTTGTCTGATTTGGTGCAGAGATCCCTGTCTCTCGTGTGCTTAAATATGCTTATCAGACCGAAGTTACGTGGCATTTTAGTAGTTGTATTTACAACTTGCCCTTCTCATAGTACCCAAAATGGTACCCAGACAAATAACCCCTATATAATAGAGGGTTAACAAGACCGAAGTCTTGGCTAAATAAGTACACCTTCAAATCTTGATCTGTGTGTGTATTTCTATACACTTTTACTCCCGTATGTTATATAATGCTAAATAGGTAGTTACCTTGTTCTTCTTATCCCCCTCATACTACAAGTGTCCCTGTTGGCTTGTTAGTGTGCTTTGACTAATAAGTTGATGTTTATAATAAAGTGACTGTATTTTAACTTGATAGTGTTGAGTTTTAAGGTTTGTGTACTGTGTGTGCTGAATGTGTGGCGTCTTTCCAAGCGTCACGAGTTGGGATAACCTCAATCATGAAATACTGCACTGTGTGCAATACATGATCAGGCATTCCAAGTAGTGGTGCTTAGATGTATCTTAACTGCTAAACTAAGTATATTAACTTACTATTAAACTAAGTACTACACATGTATTGACAAATTAGACAAGTCATACAATTTACATGAAAGACGCAGACAAATTAAAATAAATACGGTTTGCGTACAATTTGTCCGCTAAGTGTATCGTTCTCTCATTTAATCCATTCACACAGTCATTCACTCACTTTTCATTAAAAATAGTATTTGGTTAAAATATATAATTAAAGTTGAGGTAAGTGTTATTGCCCTTAGAAAAACTGGGCTAGGCGATATTTGCCCTTTAAGAAAATACGTACTTCTTGTACGATGACTCACAAATGGGTTATAATTTAAATAGAGACAATTGTATAGGACGGTTCTTTTAGCTTAGGAATGGTACCGCCTGTAATATTAATGTCGAATATGTACCAATTACAGGTGAATACAATTTATATACAACAATAATGGAAATATAATACATATTTAATCTTAAACTAATTAATTAATTAAATCCCAAGATGATGTGCGCGTCGTTCTCCTGTCGCTAGCGTGTTACGCCATGAATGGTAAAGCTAATATGGCTGTCTCTTGAGTGTCGTAGTCGATGGGGTTCTGTTTCGGCTGTTTGTAAAGTTACGTAGTAACAGCAAGTATGGCATGTTCTTAATGTCCTATATAACGAGTTCTTACAGAATTCGGAGTTAGTTCGTTGGTTGATCTTATTGGTTGACACAAACACAGTTACTGTTTCTTGCTGGAAGTGTTCTAGCGCTTAGGCACTTGATGGTATAGTTCTCAAAGTAACGTATCATGTTCTGGGGTGTTGTAATTCAACTAATCACTGAGAGTACTGTAGCAGGTGTAGAGTTCCACTGTAATATGCAACCGACTAAAAGTATCACAGTTTATAATATGGCTAATGGTCGATGTGATCAGAGTCATTCTACTGGCGTATTCACCTGCCGTGACAAAAGGTCAGCCACAATGTTGTCGGTGCCTCTGATGTGGCGGATTTCGAAGTCGAAATCTTGAAGTAGAAGACACCATCTTTGTAGCCGATGGTTTTTAGGCGACCCCTGGTTAAGGACTAATAATGGCGAACTGTCAGTGAGGACCACAAAGTGACTCCCTAAGAGGAACTTCGATAATCTCAATATACAAAACACTAGGCTTAGACACTCCAATTCAACTGTGGCATACCGAGTCTCAGCCTTCTTTAGTTTGCGGCTTACATAGAGAATTGGGTGTTTTATGCCATCCATTTCCTGCATCAAGCATCCTCCTATTGCGATAGCGCTCGCATCTGTGGTCAAAATAAAGGGTAAATTAATGTTGGGTAATCGTAAGACTGGTGGATTAGAAAAAATATGTTTCAATTTACACATTGCATCATCTAAGCTGGTACTTTTACACATTTTTGATGGATGATTTTTAGTTAACATATCAGAAAAGATTGAGGTTAATTCTGCCCAATGTGGAATAAATTTCGAATAATAGTTAATCAGACCTAGTAAACTTCTAACTTGCTTCTTTGTGGTAGGTACTTCTAGCTTAAGGATCTTGGAAACAATTTTATCATCAGTCAACAATTTTCCTTCAGAAATTCTATGTCCAAGGAAGTCTATTTGTGTATAACCTATTTCAACCTTGGAAGGTTTGATAGTAAGTCCAAAAAGAAAGATTTGGTGGAAGACTTGTTTAAGGGTGAGTAAGTGAGAAGTCATATCAGAAGAATGGATGCATATATCATCAATATAAGCAACTACGTCATTAATTCCGTCGTCAGTCATGATTGGTACAGGGATTTTCATGTTGTCCACGTCTGTCTGATTTATCACAGATGCCACTGTTTGTACATTGTCTTCAATGTCATTGTCGTCGTCGTTTTTGTCGTCACATTTGTTGTCGTTGTCGATATCACAGATTGTCGGTAATGTACATATGTTTTTGTCGTTTTCATCGTCGGAAGAGTGTGTCGTTAACGATGCTTCGTTTGTCGAGGTGTCATTTCGTTGAGAAATTGTCGTTTCGTCTCCGTCGCCAGTTCGTTGAGTCAGTTCCTTTGTCTCATTGTCCTGTCTAACATAATATGGTTTCAACATATTTCCATGGCATAATTGCAAGTTTCTATTTAAAGAGAATACAGTATGGTTATTCCCCTTGTTGACCAGTTTCTGACATATAACACAAGTTGCACAAAAGGTTTTAATATCCTGGTCAAACTTTGGCCAATAAAACTGGGTCAGGATAATAGCCTTGGTCATTTCGTATGTCATATGACCTCCAAAAGGGGAGACATGGGCTATTTTTAAAACTTTGTTTCGATGTGCTTGTGGTAGCACTATTTGCTGTGTCGTGGTGTGTTTTGTCGTGTAAAATCTAATTAAGATGTTATCCTGTAGCCTAAATGTCCACGATGCGTTCTTTGTTAATTTTGGCTTAAGGCCTACTAACTTAAAGTATGGTGCTAGTGTAGGGTCATTTTTCTGTTCATTTCCAAAATTGCTGTTAGTTGAGTTTGGCGCTACTATTTCTAATGATTCCTGTAGTTGGTCGGTGTTGGTTTTGTGGGTTGTCTGTCGTGTTATTGCGTTTGTGTGTTGTGTGTCTTGTTGCACATTTACAGGTTCGGTATTTGGTAGTTTGGTCGCATCCTCAATTCGAGGTTTTAATTCGGTCGTATCGTTTCTTGATTCGACCGCCCCTGCATTGTACACCTCGGTCAATTCTTCCTGAATTACCTCAGTGGTTGTCTCCCTTGGTCTTTTGGCAGATTGAGACAAGCAAGAATGGTGTTTCTCTTTTGTGTCGCTATTTCTGTGTTGGATACCGTGTTTTTGCTCCCACATTTTTATTTCTCTTTTAGAGCAAGGATGTATGTTGGGTAAATTACCAAGTATAATATCCGCGACGGGATTTTCAAGGATAGCACACAATACTCGCCCCGATATGAATGGTGTTTGAATTTCGACCAAAGCAAGGGGATATTTCTCTGTTGTACCTGAAAATGTGCGACACGTCACATGTTTGTCTGTGTAGTCTTTAGCGTCTATTAATGTCCTCCTCACCCCACAGAGAGTTGCGCCGGAATCACGAATTAACGTGCCCTTTTTGTTGTTAACAAACCCTGTAAAAAAATCTAGCTTGCCTGTAGATGATAAGTTAGCGTTAGCTATTTCATTTGCAATTGGGATAATGTGACCACAATGTAGTGTTGTGTCCAGTTGGAACTTTGTACAGGTGATGCAATTACTGTCTGTTATGGTGTTGATGATGTGTACAGCATTCCCAAGCTCGCTTTCATTGTCGTGTTGATTTTCACATTCATTTAGTGACTCAAGCTCTTCGTCAGTCGACGTTTCTACTAATGCCGCATTGGCCTGTTTCAATAACTTTCGGCCTTGACAATCTTTATTATAGTGACCCCAGCTATTGCAGAAATAACATTTAATTACTCTGTGGTAAGCCATGCGTTTAGCTGTTTGCTTCTCTACCATCTTTTTGAGGTGTTCAGGGTAGGCGGGTGATTTGTCACACATACCGTAACTGTCGTGATGAGCATTGCAATATTGGCACCTTACTACTTTACCGACATTGGATCGTGGTTTAAATCTGCTCTGTGATTGTTTGGAGTATTTGGTGTTCACTACTGCAGCTGCTGTATCATTGTGACTTATATTATGTTGAAAAATATCCCTGTTTGCTGTAAAAAATGCATTTCCTTTCGCCTCGATTTCCTGAATGCTCTTACAATCCATTTGTTTTAAGAACTTGGCAAAAGGTGTGGGGATGGTGCTAACTATTTTATCTATTATAATTAGTTCCTTAAGTTTATCATGGCTATTGTTGGTTTTAGCCGAGTTAATCCATTTTGTGCATATGTCTTGGACTGTACTGACATAATCTATGAAGGTTTGGTTTGGTTGTGGGGATAATTTGGCAAATTGTTGTTGGTAACCTGCAGTGTCTAAAGAAAAATGTTGGAGAATGCGTTGTTTTAGGTACTCATAGTCTTTTCGCATTTCCTGTGGTATTGTTTCTATTACTTTCAGTGGTTCAAGAGCCAAATTCCTCATTAGAATAAATGCCCAATCTGATTTACTGATTTTATGATGAGACATGAGACACTCAAAATTTTCTAAATAAGCGGAGATGGAATCTCCAGAACAGAAAGCCTTCACGAGACCTTTATATTTATTATATTTTTGTTCCTCTTCTTTGCTTTTTAACTTATTTATTGATATTTCTGCGTTAGACTCAAGCTCCATCTGTTTTAATTTTATTTGTGTTTCGGCATTCAATTGGGCCTGTTTGGCCGCCGCCTCGAGCTCCAGCTGTTTTTCCTGAGCCTGCATCTGCATTTTCTTTTCTTCTGCCTCCATCTGCATCTGCATTTTCTTTTCCTCTGCTTGCATCTGCATTTTTTTTTCTTCTGCCTCCATCTGCATCTGCATTTTCTTTTCCTCTGCCTGCATCTGCATCTGCAGTTTCTTTTCTTCGGCCTCCATCTGCGATTTCTTTTCCTCTGCTTGCATCTGCAGTTTCTTTTCTTCGGCCTCCATCTGCGATTTCTTTTCCTCTCGTTCTATCGCTCTTTCTTCACGGGCAATGTTTTCTGCGTGCGTTTTCTGTGCCCATTCTGACAATTTCTCTTCTTTATAACCTAGCTTTATTCCTTGCTCAATGCATTTATCTAAGGTAGACATTTTGTGTTTCACTTGTTTGTAATATTCCTAAAATTAAATCCCTTAGAAAAAATGTAGTGTAGTCGAAAATTTGGTTAACTCCCTTACTTATTAATGTGTAAATCAAAATGCAAGGTTATGTTGGTGAAAAGTTCATGAATATGCAACCAAATCAATATGAAACAACATAATACATTGATGAAACATGAGAAGTACAGCTTAGAAGTACAATGAGTATGAGGTGAAACTTAGCTCTGAATTTTTGAAGCTCCTCGATGTTATCTTGCACTCTCGTTACTGTGGGAAAGGTTTCATCGGTTGGACGCGGCACTTGTTGCGGAACAATCTGCTCGTGGAGCGAGAATACATTAGTTACTGTCACACAAAAAAAATGTCAAAATAGTAACATGTCAAAAAAAAATAAACTTGTTTACAGAATCAAACTAAAGAGGCGCTGTGGAGGCAATGGTGAGACATTGCCGAGGGACTCAGATTACTTCTATTTTATCGCTAGATAGCTACTAGTTCTATGTAACCTTGTAACGTTAACAATTTCTTTGATTTAAACAAATCCATGTGTTACCAAAAATCAATGTTTTATCAAAAATCAGTGTGATATGATTAAATAATTAATTTTACATGGCATTTAATAGGTTTTTACGAAAACATTCTATGCCAAAACCGGAAAACTAGCCCCCAAAAAGCCTGTCATAGTCTTGCTCGTATCTAGATAACTAAACTTGGGTTCATACAGGCAACAATAAATCTGTTCGTTATGAGATCGAAGATTTATTGGATTTACATATACAGTATGCGTTGGCGCAGTGGGTAAACAGACCCGCGCTATATTACATCTGTCAAATAGGAAACATCACACACATAAGTATCATTTAACAGTCTAGCAAACTATCTAGCCTATGTCTATATATCTATTGATATCTATAGAGTCCCTCAAAGGCAGGCCCTGTTGCCTCTCTCAAGTCCATTCGTCCTCTGCCGGTCTCCGCGTGTCCTAACCCGTCACGGCCGGTAACTCTGTCCGAGTTCCTCGTGGACCCCGCATTAGGCGGGCCACATCAGTGTCCACGGAATCATGGACTTGGTGACCATCTCTATCTAGAAGGTTCTAGATTACTTGGGTCCTGCTCGACTCAATGGTTTCCCTTGGGCTGGAATTGCAGCCCTTTACTAGATATGAACGTGAGGCGGTGACAGTCAGGCATTCTCTCTCATCCACATTCCAAGTCCCGTCTGATACTTTCTACTCAGTTAGGTGGTCACGAGGTTCTTGGCCCTCGTGGGGTCAGTGGAGGTCATGCTAGTCGGGTCTGTCGCCCTGTCCTTTACTAGTCTGTTGATGCAGGCGTACTGCGTCGTACCGTCTAAGGTGAACCTGTTATGTCATTCAAGGTCACAATCCCGTCTGTAACCCCCTGTTATACCCGCACTATTCCCATGTACTATGCCCTCTGTCCTCTACGTCATGTCCTTTGGAGACCTTGACATTCACCCAGACTGATCCATGTTAGGCTATTCGATTTACTAATTGACTTTCTGCTCTACCTACGTAAGTTGTTTGGCACTCACGGTGGAATTGATAAATACAGTTTGATTTGGTGTACGGAGACAATTATTCTTTTACATATGGAGTGGGCATCGTGGTTCTTTTATATCTGATCATTGGTTCGGCAGAAAAGAATGTTTGACTTACTGTTGTTTAAGTCTATCGTTTATTCGTTTTATTACGTCATCGCCACGAAATAATTATATGTCATGCATTGTGCATGTCATATTCATGTAGAAAACACATAAATATAAAGATCCAGAGAAGTGTATTAGAGAGCCAACGAACGTGAACAGACATTAGAACAAAATTATCAAGTCAGGTCATGGCAAAAGCTGATCTAACCCAGCATTCGGAAAACATTATGATCTTCGTAACTCCTTCTGAAGTTATCCTTTGAGAAAGAACAGATAATAACGACATCAACAATTTAATTGTATACAATAAAACTGAGAGTGAATTATATTTTAAGTATTCACGATTTTGCCGGTCTCCCTGGGTAGGAGTTAGGGACTTTCTCCGTAATCCCGTATATCCACGCGTGGAACGTAACTTGCGCGGGAATCGGTAGCGGTTCTCGCCGCGTTGGTGACTTACTGGGTATGTGAGCATGCCGTTCAGAAAGCAATGGCAAACTACTGAGCGTAATCTTGCCAAGAAATCAACAATCAGCTGAAAGATTCTGATGTTGACAGCGATGAAAAGGATCATCATCATCATCATCATCATCATCATCATCATTATCTTCCACTTCTGCAGTCAAGCGTCGTGGGGGATGAAAAGGATATGTGATCCAAAAAAATAAAATACAAAAAACATCACGATTTTACACGGCTTATCTGAATTGCAATGACAAAACAAAACGTCGTTGAATTAAGATGCTAGACAGTCGTCCGAATTTCTCTTAAACAGTCCCATATTTTTAAACTTTGGTCGATATTTGTAAAGACCTTTAGTTGTGTCAATTTGTCCCTGACTCGGTCAAACAGCCACAGGTTCCCGCGGGTTGGGGACTGCTTCTTGGCCTCAGTGAATGTGGTTAAGGTTAACCAAGTACAGAGTGTGCTCGCTAGTATAACGGATAGGAAGTTACGATGATGATGACACGGGCATGGTCGACATGGGTTCCATACCTGGGCTCGACCTCTGCTACAGGAAGAAAAAACTGACCACCTATTCCTGCATGCACACAGGCCTGAAACATGTGTTGTTTCTAATGCTTTACATATTAACAACAGGTTTCTGCTGTGGGACTTCTGGTTGTTGTCCTGGCAAAGTAGGGAACAGTGGTAGTGTGGGTGGTCATGACTCGCCATTTCACTCGATCACCAGAGTCGTGGATAAGCTCAGAGTTCCTGTCTCGACCATACCATGTGGCCAATCCATCCATGTATTTACTTCTCGGTCTTCCCCTTGGTCTCTTCCCTTCGATCTTGCCAGATCACCAAGTTCTCCAATGTATTTCTTCTCATAACATATCCAAAAAATGTTGACTGTCTACGTTTAATTTCTCTAATCAGTTTACAATTTTCATTTGTTTCCTGTAATACTTGGTCATTATTGTTTCTGTCTGTCCATGGTATTCTTTGCATTCTCCTCAGAAACCACATTTCAACAGCAATCAGATGTTTTTTCAGCTTGACTGCTCATTGTCGAAGTTTCATATCTATACAAAAGAACAGGCTCTATGTATCCCCTGAACACTCTTTTTCTAGTTTCAACTGACATCTTTTTATTGGTCAGTATGCTTTTCATCTTGCTAAAGGCTACTTTCGCCATGGCGATTCTTGTTCTAATCTCTTCAAGGCATCTATCTCCCTTCAGGTGTTATGACTGTTCCGAGATAATTGTACCGATTCACTTGATTAAGAATATTCCCATTTCTTATCAGGGTGGATGTTTAAAATTGACTTGGCCACCCAGGTCGCCTCTAAACGTAAGTACCAGGAAATGTCTTGGGGTGTAAAGGCAGCGAGAGTAAAACTGTTCGCATCGCTCACATAATGCCTATTGGTCTATGCAAATAAGGATCTAGCACAATATTCCTAATGTGCCTTTAGATGTGTTAAAAATCCTTCCAAAAAGGCAGAGACTCTCATACAAGAGGCAATATTGCAGATATAGACACATTTCAAGCGGACGACGACGGCGGCGTGGGTGGCGGCTGCGAAGCAGCAGCAACAGCCGAAGTCGAAGCCGAAGGAGAAACCGCATGAGAAGCCGTAGAAGACGCAGTAGGAGAAGCAGAAGGAGAAACAGAAGGAGAACCAGAAGGAGAAAGTGTGCTTTATTTTTCTTGTGCTAACAACTTACATTGCTAATAGTCTACATCTTTAACATAATTACTACTGAAAATGCCACATTTAAATATGTGTATAGGAGGCCAGCATGGCCGAATGGAAAAAGTAGCTCGTTCTTAAATTTATATTGTACTGATGCCGAGGTAGCGAGTTCGGCCCCTACACCGGTGTAGCAGGATTTTATACTGGAGAGATAACTCCAAATGTAATAAAGAAGACACAAAGACTGACGCTTAGGAAAGTCTACCCCTTGCAGGAAAATAAGACAAAGTCGGCTCGTTTAGATTAGAAAGTATAGGTCCCAGGAGAAAATCAACTCTCAATACAGTGGCACAGGACTGGAAGGTAAGACTTAAAGTTGTAAAAGATTCTAGACAGCCGATCTAGTGATCCAGGCTACTAACTCCCGCATAGAATGAACCTACCAGTGAATTTTCATCCAAACAGACACTAAATTCACAAAATAAAGGAAACACCTCTCTTACACTCACAACATATTTCTTTATATATTGATCTATTGCTAAAAGAAAAGAAAGTCAACGTTCAAGTCTTTTAGTTTATATAATAAAAGTGTACAATTTTATTTTAGTAAAATACTGAAATAAAGAAATTCTCATATAGCTATCGGTGTGGCTCTCAACAGAGAGAACAAACTGAAGTATCTGGAAATCACATTTGACAGGAGCCTGTCCTTCAAGGACCATGTGGAGACGGTTGTGACAAGGTCTCAAAAGGGACACAATGCACTTAAAACTATGGCTGCAATGGACACAGAGCAGAGAATGCTTTTCACACTATACCAGCACTTGATCCTCTCAGTGATTGATTATGGACTAGGACTGCTCACTGTCACAAAGAGTCATCTGGTGAAATTAGATCGCATACAGAACGAAGCGATGCGAGTCATTCTGGGATGCACCAGAGACACACCAGTTGTGTGTATGCGTTACATCCTTGGTTTGCCGTCTGTTGCAGGTAGGCTAAAGGTGATGCAGGCGAAGGCATTCCTCAGAGTAGCTGCAGACACAGATCACCCGTTGAATGAGGCTCTGGATGCCTCTAATGGTAAGCGACTGATAAGAGGGAAATCATGGATGGCTCAGGCGGAGGATACGATCAGGCAGGTGTGCCCCTTCGAGAACATTAGGAGAGGAGAAGAGTGGGTCAGAGTGTCAGCCGAGCAGTCAGACTTGTGCAGAGTTATAATCACATTGAGCCGGGAGTGCAGGGAGTAACCAGCAGGGGCCACGGAAGTGGAAATCCAGCAACTAATTCAGGATAATGCTCGCTCAGGTGATGTGATTATCTACACAGATGGGTCGGTGTTGAGAGGTAGGAGAAGTGCCTGGGGGTTCTTAGCAAAAGCCAATGGTCGACGTTTGGTGCAGGAGAGCCTGGCATATGATACCACAACATCTAGCTTAAGAATGGGGGTGGAGGCGGTCAGTGAAGCTTTCCGCTGGATGGAGAATACGATACACACATATCGTGATTGTAACTGACTCAGAAAGCATGCTGAGTAGGGTGAAGACAGGCAAGCTTCGTGCAGAGTGGCTTGCTTAGCTTCGGAAGTCACGGGTGACAAGCATCGTCTGGATCTTTTCTCCGAAGCATGCTGGTGTGCTGGGGAATGAACAGGCGGACAGATTGGCTGGCCTGGCAAAACTAGGTGGAGTATTGATGCATGACAAAGAAGATGTGGTTGCGACCGTGTGGGAGCATGTGTACACCTCGGATGAGCAAATGGATCACCATGGTCTGGCAAGAATGCGACAGCGAGGGGTGACGGGGGGATCTGGCCGACGATCAACGCTCAGAATAAAGGCGAGACGGACATATAATCAGAATGCTACTGGGACTATTAGTGTTGGAACTCTTCGCTGGCTGCTGAGAATGGGGACGGAGCGATTATGGGAATGGCCCGAATGCTGGGATATCGGTTCCTAAATCAATCAATCAATCAATCAATCAATTGGTGTGGCTTTGAATATTAACTTCAGCTTATGTGCTCGACCTAAATCTTTGGTCCCAGAAATCGACCAAAGTATTGTGTGGATCGAACAAGGATGAGTCTTCACACTTAACTTAGAGTGATGCCTTCCTCGACTACGCCTGTAGGTTCTACCACACTGTTCCCTTCTCACTCGGGTGCCGACTGGTAATGACTCTGCACTGCGTTCCGTCTGGTGGACCAGACACTGAATCGCAATTAGCGTCGTTAGACCGTTGTTGGAAGAGTGGTGTTACAGTATGCAATCTTTGGTAGCCTATTAAGCTGAAACAACACAAAGACACACTCATAAGTTTCTGGTGGAGATTTACTCCTCAACCACCCCCACATGTGTTTGGGCCTACTATTCTATGATAACCTCATCGTTAGGCGAATACCTGTCTGAGGATAGAGATAAATAAATTTAAAAAAATAAAAGTAATATAATAACGACAAAGTAAAGTAGTAACAAACATGTAAAACACTCCTATGATGTTTGGGTTATAACACTTTTGTTAAGAGCAACACGAACATTACTAGTCATAAAAGTTATAACTTTTAACACACAATATATGAACATTTAATTGGAAAGATCACAACAACGGAAATGAGATTCCTGAGAAGAATACTCAGTGTATGAAGAAGAGATAAGATCAGAAATGAAGAAATCAGGACTAAAGGGGGGTTATATCTGCGCTAGATTTTATTAGAAGGCAGCAAGTCAATTTGTTTGGTCATGCAAGTAGGTTACCAACTAACAGTATACCACAACAAGCAATGATATACAGATCAGATGGAAGCAGAGGAAGAGGCCGACCACGTAAACGATAGACGCAGAGAAGAACAAAGTCCATGGGGATATCGATGCACGAAACCCATAAGCGGGCACTCTCCCGCTGTTATACTTCACCTCGCCACAGCAAAGTACAAGAGGCACATGATGAGATGAGATGAGATCGGGTTGTGTGAAGGTTTGTTCGATGCTCAGTCTTCGTAGACTTAGCATGGAACAAACTGTCACATAACTCGATCTTTCCTATTGGATAGATATGACACATTAGGAGGATGGGTGGCGGTATAATGACACAGGACATCTTTTCTGGTAAATTACAGAATCGTAAAAGATCTCGGGGTCGGCCTCTACTACGATACAAGGATGTGTGTAAGAGGGACAATTTTGATATAGGCATTGATATTGCACCTTGGGAACAAGTCGCCACTGATCGTGCTGCATAGAAGGCAATGATCAGAATTGGAATAAAGACAAAGGATACAATTTTTACAGATAGGTCACATACTGAGCGTGTGAGACGAAAGATGGGGCGTGATGGTGGAAATGACCATGTATTCACATGCATTCACTGTGAACGAACATTTACAGCGCGAGTTGGTCTGATCAGACACATTCGCTACCGCCATGAGTTGTAGTTATTATGCCTGTTTTGAAACATAATGAAATAAACTATCGTCTGTCAAGATGGCAAAGTGCCAGTATATATGAACATTGAAACATAACCTGACTTTTTAAATCGGGAATGGTGAAGGGTGGTTGAGCTATTTCCATGTAATATAATAATGGGATATAGTTTCAGTTTAATGAATCACAATCTAAAAAGTTACTATCGGACCGAGAAATATTGAGTTAATTATGAACGTCTATATGAGCATAAGCCGGCTTCCTGGCCTAGAGGTTAGCGACGTTTCTCCGTAATCTCGTATACTCTCGTAAATAACGTGACGACGGTGAGAATCAGCAGTGGTTCGAATCGCGTCAGTAACTTACTGGGTATGTGAGCCGGCCGCTCAGAAAGCAATGGCAAACTACTGAGCGTAATCTTGCCAAGAAATCAACAATCAGGTGAAAGATGCTGATGTTGACAGTGATGTCCTATAAAGGATATGCAAACATATTTATTTTTTATATATGCGCATAAGATGCAAAGACGAGGGAGTACAGTAAAGTATAAGTAAAAAGTAAAGAAATAAGAAACAATATAATCATCGTTATATTGTGACATCTAAAGCAGAATTTGTTTAACCCGTGGTTTGGACACATTACATGGTAAGTAAATGCCCATTCTCATTCTGAGTGAACTGTCCGAATAACACGATTCTATGGCAGCGACACATACACACACACATACACACACACACAAACACACACACACACATACACCATGGACACCCTTTTGAAAAACAATTACATAAAATTAAATAAAACATAGTTCCGTAGCAAGAATTTGCTGTGTGAAGTATTAGAACAGTGGTTCTCAACCGGTGGGGAATTCCCCCCCCCCAGGGGGGGGGGGGGGGGGGGAATTTGAGGGTTTCTAGGGGGGATGAAGACATTGTCAAATTGGCTTCAGGACCACACAAAACATGATCGGGATATTAAGCGTACTCGTGACGTTAAATCCCCCGATTATTTCAAGATCGCGTTAATACAAGAACTAATTACTTGATATTGTTTTCCCTCCATAATATTCGGTTCTTTTCCTTCTACCTAGCCTCTATGATTTAGGTTGCTGTGTTTTACCAGAGATTTTTTTTGCGGTAACTTAAATTTTTTTGTTATTGCTTCTCCATTTTAATTAGGTTTAGAGTACTCATCATGTTAAATTTCCTGATTATTTCAAGATCGCATTAAAACAGAAACTGATTACCGAGATCCCTCCATTGTTTACTAATCTACACGTCTCAGCTTTTCAAATTATTATTTTTGCGGAGGTAAGGAGACTGTCTTTGGCAAGTTTTATGTTCAGTGGTTTGCTATTGTTTTCTGAACGTCCGGCTCACATACTTTTCCATAAGAAACGGATGCAACGCGATCCGCTGGCGAATCTCGCGCAGCTGTGTTTCGTACCTGGGTATACGGGATTACGAACAGCGTCCTTAACTCCTTCATCAGGGAGACTGGCATATATATATATATATATATATATATATATATATATATATATATATATATATATATATATATATATATATATATATATATATATATATATATAGGTCAGGTCTTAGTCAGATATGACTGAGCTACCGTATGACAGTAGACGGTACTACCTGCTTTCTGTCAGCGCCGAATGTTGGGCGGCGCTTAGCAAATCCGACACTCCACACTGTGACAACGGCTTCGGGCGGAAGAGCGCAATTGGGAGGGTACTAGCCTTATCCTGGTGCGAGGAAATGCAACCCAAAGACAAAATAAGTCATGGCAGGGCAGACCAGGCCCTAAGCCTTGGTTGGCAGCTGGTCTAGGATCGAAGCTCCGACAGGCGGACAGTTAGAGCATTGCTTTGCTGATCCGGCAGCTTCTGCAGCTTGTCTTGTTCCAGATGTATAGGTGTTAACTTTCCTCTGGAGTGAACTAGGCAGGCCGAGAGAGGGATCATGCTGCATGGGCAACACATGGTTTCTTTATTTTAGCCCAGGCTTTGTGCTATGGAGAGGCAATAACTCCATCCCTGGTCTTAACCGGTCTCGGAATCAAAGCGAGAGGCAACTGTTATGGGTTATAAGTCCTTGTCAGTTGGCGTAGACATGGGGCGCCACGCGTTGCCTCTGACGGTGGGAGACACCTACAGGTGTCACAGATCAGCTACCGCCCGCCTCAAGCTGGGCAGCCCCCGGCCAATTGGGTGCTGATCCGCCACAGCCTGCCTGCTTCAATGGGTGCTTGAGGCTAGGACAAAATCTGAATCGCAGGCTGTAAAACCAATGCACAGGTACTAATACAAAGAATAATAGAAACCTCAAGCTACGGCTTGCAACCTGGAACGTGAGAACCATGTGTCCAGGATTTTCCACTGACTTGACAAATATTGACGATGTGAGAAAAACGGCTGTGATTGATGCTGAACTCAATTGTCTTAACATTGATATTGCTGGCCTGCAGGAGACTCGCCTGGCTGAGGAAGGGTCACTCAGGGAAAACAATTACACCTTTTTTTGGAAGGGAAGAGGGCAGCAGAAAAAAGGCAACACGGTGTGGGGTTTGCAGTGAAGAATTCGCTACTGGGAATGATTGATATCCCAGCTGGAGGTAATGAAAGATTATTATCACTGCGCTTGGCAACCTCTTGTGGATTTGCCACCATTCTCACTGCATATGCACCGACACTCGCTTCCTCTGATGATGTGAAGGATACGTTCTATGAGCAGCTAGACTCTGCGATCAAGGCAGTTCCAAAATCCGACTACATTTATATGCTCGATGATTTCAATGCTCGTGTGGGCAAGGACTCGAGTTCATGGCCAGTGTGCCTTGGAAAATACAACATCGGTCGCATGAATGATAATGGGCAAAGGCTGCTGGAGCATTGCACCAATAATGACCTATGTATTACAAACTCCTTTTTTAAAACAAAAGAGATGCATAAGGTCACATGGAAACATCCAAGATCCGGCCATTGGCATCAGCTGGACTTCGTTATCACACGGAGACAACATCTGAACCATACATCATTAACTCGAAGTTACCACAGTGCTGACTGTGATACAGATCATTCTTTGGTTGTTGCAAGGGTTAGACTGAGACCAAAGAGAATCTACACAGCTAAACACAAGTCTAGCCCCAGGATTAATATTATTAACACTCAAGATCCTGGAAAGTACTTTGAATTTCAACAGCAACTTGAAGACGCTTTCAATGATACATCAGAAAATTGTATAGTAAATGATAAATGGAGTAAACTTAAGGAAACTATTTATAAAACAGCGGTAGGGGTTTACGGCACTGTGGATCATAAGAGGCAGGACTGGTTTGCGGCAAACAGCCAGATACTGCAGCCCTTGATTGATAAAAAAAGGATAGCTCTCTTAAGAAACAAGGAAAGACCAACGAGTAACACTCTGAGTGAGCTGAAGCAAGCGAGGAAGGATGTACAAAAGGCTGCCAGGCAGTGTGAGAATGACTATTGGATCAAGTTATGTGAGTCCATTCAAATCGCAAGTGATAAGGGAAACATCAGAAGCATGTATGAAGGGATAAAGAAAGCCTGTGGTCCAATGATCAAAAGAAGTGCACCGCTGAAAACATTGACTGGAGAAATCATCACTGATAAGAAACAGCAGACGGATAGATGGGTCGAGCACTATTTAGAACTTTACTCAAGTGAGACCAAGCTAGCGGATGATGCCCTCAACGCCATAGAGGCCCTGCCAACTCTTGACCACCTGGACACACTTCCCACTATAACAGAAGTTAAGTGTGCTATAAATGAGCTTGCATCTGGCAAGGCTCCAGGTAAGGATGGGATTCCAATAGAGGTAATCAGTAGTGGGCAAGACACCCTCGCTCTACAGATCCACCAACTAATAGAGCTATGCTGGCGAGAAGGACAAGTCCCACAGGATTTCAAAGATTCAAACATCATAACGCTGTACAAGAAAAAGGGAGATCGGAGCGACTGCAACAACTATAGGGGTATCTCACTTCTGTGTATTGTTGGGAAATTATTTGTCAGAATTGTCCTGCGCAGACTTCAAGTCCTGGGAGATCAAGTCTACCCCGAATCACAGTGCGGCTTCCGTCAGAACCGGTCTACCATTGATATGATATTCTCATTGCGACAGATGCAAGAAAAATGCCGGGAACAAAATCAGCCACTGTTTATTGCCTTCATCGACCTCACAAAGGCATTCGATTTGGTCAGTCGTGAGGGTCTGTTCAAAGCACTAAAGAAGATTGGCTGCCCACCAACTCTTCTGTCCATTGTGGAATCGTTCCACACAGTCATGAAGGGTATAATCAAGTTTGATGGCTCAACTTCAGAAGAGTTTGAAATTAAGAGTGGAGTTAAGCAAGGTTGTGTACTATCCCCCACCCTCTTTGGGATATACTTTTCACTTCTACTGAAATATGCCTTTCGTGATCAGGATGATGGTATATACATTCACTCACGCTCAGATGGTGGCCTCTATAATGCTCAGAGATTGAAGGCCAAGACCAAAATTAGCAGGGTACTAATCAGAGAGTTGCTTTTTGCGGATGATGCTGCGATTACGACCCACTCTGAGGAAGAATTACACCATCTACTATCTGCATTCTCCAATGCTTGTTCTGAATTTGGTTTAACAATTAACAAAAAGAAGACACAGATTATGTCACAAGGTGCACATGGTGTATCATCAATCTTTATTGACGACGCCGAACTGGAGATAGTAGACCATTTTACATATCTAGGATCAGAGGTAAATAGCAAATTATCCCTAGATCAGGAAATCAACATCCGGATTGGTAAGGCAGCAACAACAATGAACAGGTTAAGAAAAAGAGTCTGGGAGAATAGGAAGCTTACTGCAAAAACAAAAGTCCTTGTCTATCAAGCCTGTGTCCTTAGTACTCTTCTTTATGGCAGTGAAACTTGGACAACTTACTCACACCAAGAGAAACATTTAAACAGCTTTCATATGTGGTGTCTGGGAAGAATTCTTGGTATTAAGTGGCAAGACAAAATCAAAAATACTGAAGTATTGGAAAGATCAGGTTGTGTGACAGTTTATTCCATGCTCAGTCTTCGTAGACTTAGATGGATAGGACATCTTAGGAGGATGGATGATGGTAGAATACCAAAGGACATCTTTTTTGGTGAATTACAGACGGGTAGGAGATCTCAGGGTCGTCCTCTACTACGATACAAAGATGTGTGTAAGCGGGACATGATTGATACAGGCATTGATAATGCACAATGGGAGCACGTCGCCGCTGAACGTGTTGCATGGAGGGCAACTATCAGAAATGGAATAAAGACAAAGGAGAAAATGATTGCAGATAAAGCACACACAGAGCGTGAGAGACTTAAGATGGTGCAAAATGGTGGAAATTACCATGTTTTCACATGCACCTACTGTGGGCAAACATTTGCAGCAAGAATTGGCCTTACCAGCCACACTCGCCACCGCCATGGATCGTAGTTATTGCCATATGACAGTTATTAAGCCTTTTTGAAGCACAATGTACCAAACTATCGTCTGTCAAGACGGAAAGGTGCCAATGCAATATATATATATATATATATATATATATATATATATATATATATATATATATATATATATATATATATATATATATATATATATATATATATATATATACCACCGTCTCCGTGGCCTAAAGGCTTGTCAGCGGTGATTGATTTAACTGCAGACCACATTGTGCTGGGGTTTTAGCGTGTTGGTATTGGAGCCGGTCGTTCAGAAATCAATGACAAACTACTGAACGTAAGACTTGCCCAGACATCAACAACAGCAGTAAAATGCTGGTGTTGACAGCGATGTACTGTAAATAGGATATGCAATATAATTGTGTGTGTGTGTGTTTGTGTGTGTGTGTGTGTGTACGTATATATGTGCGTGTGAATGTGTATACACGTCTGTGGGTGTTTATGTGTGTTGATCTTGACTTTATCGTTTTATATTTATAGAATCTGAAGCCCATGATGAGTGTCAAGAAACGAAAGTATGACCTGTCTTATTTGAATTATGGATTTACAAATATCGTCATCAACGGAGAAGAACGACCTCAGTGTGTTATTTGTAGTAAACGTTTGTCAAATGATTCTATGAAACCGACACAGTTGAGGAATCATTTGTTGAATGTTCATCCTCAATACAAGGACAAGGACAAAACCTATTTTGAACGTCTTGGGAATGCTGTCAAAAGGATGAGACAGGATTTAACAGGGGTATTCCAAGAAACAAACCAAAAGGTTACTGAAGCGTCCTATGTCGTAGCACTGGAGATAGAGAAGCAGAAAAAACCACATACAATCGGGGAATCTTTGATCAAACCTTGTTGTCTCAAGATGGTGGAAATTGTGTTGGGAAATGAATCAGAGAAAAAACTTGCAGCGGTTTCACTATCAAACGACACTGTTTAAAGGAGGATCATCGATATGGCAGATGACATCAAGGATCAAGTTGTGCAAGAGATCAAATCTGCAGCATTTGGGCTCTATTCAATTCAAATTGATGAATCGACTGATGTGGCATCGTGTTCTCAGTTGATAATGTTTGCAAGGTATGTGCATTCAGGATCATTTAAAGAAGAACTTCTTTTTTGTTCTCCTCTTGAAACAACTACCATGGCCTCTGATATTTTGGAAAAGGTTTCATCTTTCCTTGAAGCAGAAAATCTTTTATGGGATAATATGTGTGGGTGCTGTACAGATGGAGCACCAGCTATGTCGGGGACCAAAGAAACGTGCCCCAAAAGTGAAAGGCATTCATTGCATGATCCATCGTCAAGCACTGGCCTCCAAAACACTCCCAGCTCCTTTGGGGAAGGTTTTGGATGAAACCGTTCAGATAGTGAATTTTATCAAAGGAGGAGCTTTCAACTCACGGCTTTTTAAGCAGTTATGCGTTGACATGGATGCAGGCCACCATTTGCTTCTTTTCCACACAAATGTTCGATGGCTGTCAAGAGGAAATGTAACTGCGCGAGAATATGAGCTGAGAGACGAGCTCAAATTATTTTTTGAAGTTCAGGGTTAGATGGACTTTTTCGCCTGGCTGGATGATGAGGAATGGATCATGAGCCTTGCCTATTTAGTTGATATTTTTGAGCAGTTGAATAAACTCAATCTTCAGATGCAAGGAAAGAATACAAATATCATACAATTTGTGGATGCCTTGAGAGCTTTTATGAGCAAGCTGGAAAACTGGAAAAGAAAGGTCAATATGACAAATGTTGCAATGTTTGAGAAGCTGTCATCCGTTCTCGTTGTTGATGGTAAAGACCAAGTACTTCCACAATTTGCAAAAAAATGAAATTGTGCAGCATTTGACAGCGCTAGAAAATGAATTTGAGCGATATTTTCCTGAACTTAGTGATGAGCTCGATTTGGTGCGAAACCCATTCAAATTATCAGTTGAAAAAGTTTCTGATGATTGTCAAGATGAATTTCTGGAGATGAAAAATGATTCGGGGGCAAGGGATGTGTTCAGTGAGAAACCAATCACGGAATTTTGGCCTTTAATGTGCGGTTCATTCCCAAAAGTGGCAGAAAAAGCAATCCGTGCATTGCTTCCATTTGCGTCAACATATCTTTGTGAGTCAGGCTTTTCAGCTCTGCTAGAAATTAAAACGAAACGACGCAACAGATTAGATGTTTAAAACGATCTCCGTTGTGCCCTTTCAAGCACTCCTCCGCGTATTTCAGAATTGCTGCGGGAAAAACAATCACAGTGTTCTCATTTATTACAATTTTCATTTAAATTACGAATCTACAATATCCAGGTTTTGTAATGAGCGTTTTGTTTGATGAAGCATAATTTTCTGGCATCCTGGTGTCGTATATTAAGCTACAATTCTTTGACGTTTTAACAGTTTGTTTATTGTAGTATGATTAATGTGGTGTTTTAATAAAATATTGCGAATGTAAAAATGCTTCTATTTAAGTTTTAATATCCATCAGCATATTCATTTGCTATTAACTGTAGAAAACTACACTATAAAATGTATCTTTACATGGTGAAGGTTATGTACAACTATGGAAGAAAATAATTATTTTCACTATTATAGGCATGTTTTTGGAAAGTTGGAGGGGGGGGGGGGAATGACGTTCTGAAAATATGGTGAAGGGGGGAACGGGCCAAAAACGGTTGAGAACCACTGTATTAGAATCATCAGATTTTGTAGGCCTGCGTGCACGGAAGAATAGGTGACCAGTCTTTTTCTCCCTAGAGAACGACGAACACTGACACCGAACTCTCGTAGGACCATGCACATGGCATTATCAGGGTAACGCCCTATCCACTTCACCAACGCGTCTGGTATGTTAAAAGATATGGACATGACTGAAAACAGGCTGTTTTGGAGTGTTGTAAATAATTATACATGTGTGCTGGGTTCGTTCGTTTGTTTGTTTGTTTGTTTGTTTGTTTTTCGAAAAAGGTATTGGTGCCGGTCGTTCAGAAAGCAATAGCAAACTACTGAATGTAAAACTTGTCCAGGAATCACAAACAGCCAAAATACTGGGGTTGATTGCTACGTCCTGTGAAGGACATGCGAGTAATTTGTTAAATATTGTGAGATGTACACACACACACAAAATGTAAAGTACCAGATGCCTTTCGGAAATATGGCTGGCAATTTTTACGTAAGGTACTTTCACCGAAGGCATACTGCTATTCGGTAACTGGTGGGTGTATCCAACAATGAAACAACTGTATGAGGACAAGCAGGACTCTACAATTGTTGTCACAACGATAGATTACCACTGGGCCATCTGAACACCTTATGAGTCACTTTATGTGATCTTAGAATGGACGAGAGGCGGAGGAAGCAATGTTTGACGGCCAGAAAATGTTGATGTAATGTGTGAATACAGATGGGTTGGTTATCAGGAGTTTGGGTTGGTTATAAGGGAGTCTGAGTTGGTTATGAGAAGTATGTGGTGGTTATAATGGAGTCTGAGTTGTTTAAAAGAAGTTTGGGATGGTTGTAAGGGAGTTTGAGTTGGTTATAAGAAGTTTGGGATGATTATGATGAAGTCTGATTTGGTTATGAGGCGTTTGGGATGATTATGATGGAGTCTGAGTTGGTTATGAGAAGTTTGGGTTGGTGGTAAGGGAGTTTGAGTTGGTTAAGAGAAGTTTGGGTTGGTTGTGTAGAGTTTGTGTTGTTGTAAGGGAGTCTGGGTTGGTTATGAGAAGTTTGGGTTGGTTATGACGGAGTCTGAAGTAATTATGAGAAGTTTGGGTTGGTTGAAAGGGGGCCTGAGTTGGTTATGAGACGTTTGGGTCGGATATGAGGGAGTCTTAGTGGCGAAGTGGTTAATCCGATGGTCAAGTGCTCTCAATGTCGTGTGTTCGTTTTCGGACTATGTCGTTCAGACTACGAGTGCAACATTCTTTCTTGTTTCCGGAGACCCGTGGCGGGATCATCGCTGGAGCTACGAAGTTTGAACTGTAAGCAAAACTCGGCAGCCGGCATGGCTTTCTACAGAGTGAGACCGAGACATTTGGGGTGATGCCGGGTGCAATTAAGTCGACCCTCTTGACTGTAACCACGTGAGGGGTTCGTGTTTTAGTGTTGAAAGATGTTTGTCGCGTTACCTCGGTCATCTGAGATATGGTGAAGCGTTTGTGGCAGGAGAAATCGTATTTTTCATAAGCACTCAGATTATATGCTGCATTGAGGTAGTGTCTTTAGTCTGCGGTAACTTTAGGATATGACGTATCCTGCAACACCTTGAGCCTGTCCGCCATCGTTGGCAAAACTAGGATGCGTGGCATATACATTGTTGGTGTGTCCTTTGTGCATCCAAGGGTCACCCGCGCAGCTTCATTCTGTATGAGCTCTAGTTTTACTGGTTGACTCTTTTCCTTGTGAGCAGTGCTAATGCATACTCAGATACTGAGACATTTAGATGATAACAGAATAGGAACAATATTCTTTGCTCACTGTCCATTGGTGACCTAATGGAGAGCAGAGGAGTGCAAAAGGAAGATAACATTACATGTGAGGAAACAACATCACAATATGCACTGTAGATGTCTGTCTGAGTACACACTATAGAAGTAAGACAGGTGGCGTTGGAAACTTTCAATGTTGATTACGATGGTCTTTTTCTATTGAGGAAAATCTGCTACACAGCTACTTCCATGTTCAGCTTTGTTGATGTAATGAAAATACTGAATAGTCTCTTTAATACTCAGTATTGTTGATGTAAGGAATAGTTAAAACTTAAAACATACTGAATAGTCACTTTTACAGTCAGTATTGTTGATGTAAGGAATAGTTAGAACATACTGAATTGTCATTTTCACAGTGAGCATTGTTGATATAAGGAATAGTCAGAACATACTGAATAGTCACTTTCACTGTCAGTATAGTTGATGGAAAGAACAGTTAGAACATACTGAATAGTCACTTTCACAGTCAGTATTGTTGATGGAAAGAATAGTTAGAACATACTAATTGTAAAGCTCATAAGTTTCTGGTAGAGATTTACTCCCCAACTTCCAGGGCCGTACTGTAGATTTTCTCAGTATGATGCAAGTCTTCGATATGGCCTCCCTCCTTCGCTGCTTGTGCCTCCCCCTTAAGATGCCGCCTGATACGGCCGCCTCTCTGTATTACAGCCCGGCACGGCCCTGCCAAACTCGTTCATTAACGGTAACTGTCTTTGGGTGGTGCGGTATTACAGAGGCTTAAATACTCGCCTGCTGATCCGGTCGTGGTGTGTTCGAATCCATATCGAGGCGGGATATATATTTTTGGGCTGGTTCTAATTTATTGTGTATGTTGACCTGCTCTCAAAGGTCGACATAGCTTAACATAGGAACAAGAAAATTTTCTCGGTAGTAAATGCGGCCTTTGTTACGTTGACCACATCTCTCATCGAATGTCGATTGGCCTATACATACAAATATGTGATGATAATCAACAACCCTAAAAGGGCGGGAAAATGGTAAATTTCTTTCCTGACTAATAGATTAATCAAACTCTACCAAATGAACACCAAAATAAGTCAAACACCGCATACTTCAGGATATAGTGATCAAACAATTTATTTCACCACAACCAAGTTGTCACGACATAGTTGTCAATGATTCATCAAGTATGGCAGCAGGAAGCTGCCGCCTGAACCCCAATGTCACTTCCATATTTGGGGAATCCATTCACTGCGGTGCAGACACCAACGCCATTTTTCTCTGAAAACACATTGACAGATAAACGTCTCAGTAAATGACATTAGTGATACAGTATAAGAGATCAACATAGCCACATGGATAAGAGCGTTAGCTCACAAACTTCAAGTTTGCTGATGGCGGGATAGTGGGATATTTCCTTACATAGGCCAGTAGGACTTAAACGTTGTCCTCGATTTTCAGAAAGCAGTAGGAAACTACTGAACGTAAAATGCCTGGTAAAACAACTTGGGTTTTTTTTTTTTTTTGGGGGGGGGGGGGGGGAGGGGGGTGGTGTCGTAATGTTCTTAAAAGGACATGCACAATTTAATAAGATATAGTATAAACCATGCCCATTTGTGACTGACAGGAAGGAAAGCAACGGCAAGCTACTTTCTTTAAAGATGCCTAGTTCATCATGATTCGTCAAATCATAGAATGTCACAAAAGGACGGCAAAACTGAAATTAGCATAATGGAAAGTTCGTACTTTAAGCGCAGATGGAAAATTGGATAACATCAAACAGGAAATGGGGAGAGAGAATATTAATGTATAAGGAATGTGTGAGACGAGATGGAAATGGACAGGGATTAAGACATGGGAGGTTGTTAAGTTTGTATATTCTGGGGGGGGGGGGGGGGGGAGCAACGCGGTTTAGTAATTATTTTAGATATGAAAACATCAAACTCTGTTAAAGGATATTGTCAGACAGGGTTCTACTGGTAAAGTTAATCGGCAGAGCTTTTGACAAATAACGTCATTCAAATATATGCCCCAACATGAGAAAGCAGTGTAGATAATGTAGAGAAATTTTATAATGATATGGAGAATGCTTTGAAGAATTGTAAACATTCAGAAATAAACATCATAATGGGTGACTTCAATGCTAAAGTAAGAAATACATGCGCAGTAGGTAAACATGGTTTGGGAGAACGAAATGAGAAAGGATACTACAGTCTTGTAGAATGGGGAAAAGAGGCTGAAATTTGTGTCGGAAACATCTGGTTTTAGCAACATCTAAGAAGATAATGGACACGGAAGTGTCCTGACTGAAGGATTAGAAACTATATTTGATAATGAAGTAGGTCAATATCAGCCTATTAAGAGAGTTGTGCGGCAGGTATGTGTAATGTCTCCATATCGTGTTTCCCTATACAGTGAAATTATTTTCAGAAATTTAGAAGATATGAGAGGAATAAGCATTGGAGGATGTAACATCAGCAACATTAGATATGCGGATGATACAGTATTGATTGCAGACAATGAGCAGGATCACCCTCTGGCGTGTTGTAGAAGTCGTGGAGATCACTTCTGGTGTGGTGTACAAGTGGTGGAGGCTACGATCTGATGTGTTGTTCAAGTCATGAAGGTCAGATGGAGGGTCGATATTTCTCTGCATTTGACACAGACAGATATAAGAAGGCCTCTATGAATCAAATCGGGAATCGACAGATGACATGTATGATCCTCTGAGACACTTACCAATACAAGCATTCATAAAATAAACATACATAACCTCGTGTGTCACACATCCCACAACCACTCCATGGTTATGGGCATAATTCATCACCACAGGTATCATAGGACAAAAGTGTAAAACCCTCAACATCAAAATTTCGAAAGAAATAATCCCAGTTAAATCAAACCCTTGCCTTCAATGTAAGCTCCAGCAGCTCTCCCATTTGTGGAGAAAACATTACACCCCGTGAGAATACTGCCTGAAGGACACCCAATAGATGCTGTGTCTCCGACATTCTGACCACTTGGGGATGACAACACAGATGAGCACGTGATACTCGCCCCTTGGCAGCAGGCAGCATACGAATACACGCCTGTTCACATGAAATAAAGCATACACAAGAGTTATTTAACGTTCAGTAAAATAAGATATCGATAGCTGTTTTCATGACACTGAAGAACCAATAATGTATTTATTGTCACACTCGAGACTCACTCACGCACGATCTATATCTGTAGGCCCTGCCCATGTGTAGAAAGGTAAAGTACCCTTTTTCACTCCATGAGGCATTCTGGATATATGGTGCGGAGCCCCATAACTTTAGACCGATCGGCACTCGAGCGTGATGTGGTCAATGACAGGTCTGCCATCTAACGTCATGGGTAATTTCTAGGTACCAGTTTTAGACAAGGGATTCGAAAATAAGACCCAGAGTCGGCAGTCAAGCGTGCTAGCCATTGCGCAACCGCGGCTCCATAGAAATGTACAGCCGCTGTATAACCCTGTAGACCAGTGTTTCCCAACGTGGAGCCCACGCCCCACAAGAGGACAATTTGATTGTTAAGGGGGGCAATTCGAAAATTCAAGAAATCGGCTGGATATAACACAACGGGGAGACTTGAGATTGAAGTTAACTAAATTGGAACCTGACATAAAATCTCTTTGCAGCAAGCATCAAGCGCAAGGATCTCACTAAATTTAAATAATTACTAATAATTAAAATAATATAGAAACATCTTTGATTAAAATTATTTTGCACTTAAATGTCAGTTCTCCATTATATGTTTTGAAAATTTACTTACTGTGTTTGCTTACTAATTTCCTAGTGATTATCGATCCTTTGGCTAGGATCGGGTGCATTTGCTGCTCTCCCCCCAGGAGTGCGCCTGGTCTGGTCGGGGGCCGGGATGATCAAATAAAAACCCATCACATATCTTCACCTTAGATGTGGGCCTGGTGGACCACTGTGGGCAATAGCTCACAGTGAGACTAAGGGTCCACACAAAAAAGGGGGATTCGGGGGAACCAGCTTGTCTGGGGGAACCGCCAACCCCCCCCCCCCCCCCCCCACTCCCCACCCCAAAAAAAATTCACCCAACACAACCGACACACAGAAACGCGGGACCTGGAAGGGAACCGTGAGCCCTTCTAAACAAAATTCAAGTTTCTTTAGTGAACATTTCCATTTTTTAATATTAAAAATGATGCATATGTTGGGGGGGGGGGGGCATACGAATTTTAGAAAGGCTTAGGTGGGGCATAGCACAAAAAAGGTTGGGAAACACTGCTGTAGACACTGGTTATAAAATTTGCTACTTCTGTCGACCTTAGGGCTACTGCCATACGTGATACCAAGAAATACATTAGCATATAGGTATTCACACCGGGTTGAGGGAGGGACAGGACCTTCGTGGCCTAGTGGTCAAGCCCCCTGCATCGCTCTCAGATAGATGGTCGTGGTTTCGTTTCCCAAATCAGTCATTGGGTTAACGCAGAGGTTCCCAAACCACGGCCCGCGGGCCACTTGCCTCGCGAGGCCTCGTTATTTAAAATAATATATTTTAATAATTTCAAAAAATTGCACTCGGAGCTTCCCGTCCGCTTGCGATAATTTATTCTGCTCGTGGTTGTTATATTCAGATATTATCGAATGCGCCTGTTCAGTTCGCAACCTTCAACTGATCATACGATTTCATTCTGGCGACTATTGTCTGTCGAACAATTTGAACACTTGTGTTCATTCGCTCAGAGATATATTTGTCGTTTTGGTTTGACTTACAGATGCGAGCAGTTATTTTCCGCTATGGCTGTTATGAAAAACAAGCAACGTTCTAGACTCACCAACAGTAACCTAGCTACGCTTATGACTTTGGGCACAACAGATTTGTACCCAGACATTGATAAACTGACATCTTAACTTAAGTAACTGATTATGAAGAACTGTTACAATTGTAAATTAATTATATTAATAGCGATTTTCGAAACTGATTTAAAATTTATTGTTAAATTAACTTTTGATTTTAAAACCAAAAAATGACCGCAGAGTAGTACTGACACTGACAGTATTTAAAGTTTTAGAATTTTGTTGACGAAAGTTAAGAAAGGTAAGAATGATATTGCACGATTTTTTTAATTTTATAACGTTGTGGCCCGCTTAACTACGGAAAATAGTAGAAATGGCCCTCAGCTTGAAAAGCTTGGGAACCACTGACATAGACCATGACGCCTAACATCTTCTCATTTCTTTCTTAATTATATTAAAGTTTGGGGTCTCATCTCATCATGTTCCTCTTGTACCTTGCGGCGTCGAGGTGAAGTATAAACCGCGCGAGAGTGCCTGCTTACGGGCTTCATGTATCGATATTCCCATGGTCTCTGTTATTCCCTGCGTCCATCGTCTACGTGGTCGGCCTCCTCCTCTGCTTCCCTTTGGTCTGTACATCATTGTTTGTTGTGGTATGCTGTTAGTTGGTAACCTACTTGCATGATTAAATCATGCGACTTGCTGCCTTCTAATGAAATCTAGTGCAGCTATAACCCCCACTTTAGTCCTGATTTCTTCATTTCTGATCTTATCTCTTCTTGATACATTGGGTATTCTTCTCAGGATTCTCATTTCTTTTGTGATTTTTCTTTCCTCTTTTTCTGTCATGCCCAGGTTTGGAATTGGTAACAGAGTTAGCAGGAAGATTGTGTTGTAAAGTGCTTTCTTAGTAGTTATTGATACATGTTTGTTCTTTAGTATTGGTACCATTCGTCCAATGAGTTGGTTTGCCTTACTGCATCTATTTTCGATCTCATCTTCTGATTTGCCATTTGATGATATTATACTTCCTAGGTATTTGAAACTCTTTACTTATTTCAAGGGAGGTTAGTTTAGGTGAATTGTTTATTTTCTTCTTTAGTTATAGTCATTGCCTCTGTTTTACTTATACTAATTAACATGTTATGTTGCCTAAACATTTCGTTTCATGTGGTTTTGCAATTCGGCTTCTGATTTTTCTATTAGTGCTTGGTCGTAAGCAAACAGGAGTTCTCTAATGGTGTAATTTGCAGAGGTTCTTCTTCTGTGATCTCGTCTGTCGTGTTCTTGCGGTCTCTGTTTGGCTGGTTCATCACTGTCACCAGTACTATTCAATGCGTATACGGTGCCGATCACTGAACAACAGTTGGACGGGAGGGGTAGGACTCTTTGTCATTTGCTAACGACGTTCTCGTGTATCGACAGGGTCGAGATAGACAGGTGGTTGCGAATGATATGCAGGGCGAACTAGATCGAATTTCCTCATGGTGTGCTGATACCGGCGCCCTTGTCAATCCTGCAAAGGCATCGGTTACATGGTTCTCCCTAAACAACTATATTGTGAACACAGACCTGCCGGCAGTAAGAATGGATGGGAGCATTTTGAGTAGAACCCAGTCAATGACATATCTTGGTGTGAGGCTTGATCGTAGCCTGTCCTTCAGAGATCATGTCGATTGTGTCATAACGAAAGCTCGAAAAGGTTTGTCAGCAATGAGAGTCATGGCGACTGCCAATATCGAGCAAAGACTGCTAATACTTCTGTTCCAAGGACTGGTGCTTTCACGCATCGAGTATGCCCTGGCCATCCTCACTGTCAGCCCTACATAGATTGGAAGACTTGAAAAGGTACAAAACGAAGCCATGCGCAACATTTTGGAATGCACGAGAGACACCAGCTGTTTAAGAATGAGATACCTCCTTGACTTCCCGACAATGGAACACAGGATCAAGATCTGGAGAGCTCGTGCATACTTAAAAATAAGTGCAGATGAGCAGCACCCTCTGCATGATGCTTTTCAGAGAAAAGGCTAACAGGCTAAAGAGGGGCAATTCATGGATGAGTCGGGCGGAAGATGTCGTCAGACAGGTCTGCAGTCTTACCAGTATCAACCCCGGCAAGGAATGGGTGCCGGTGCCTCCGGCTTTTAAGTGCACTTTCTCCTGCATTATCACACTCGACAGACGGTGCAGAGAGCAGAACCCTGCCGCAGTCAATGCAGAGGTCAATGCGCTCATCTATGAAAACTCAGACAGCCCCGAAGTGCTCATCTATACAGATGGATCTGTTTTAAAGCAGCAGAGAAGTGCGTTGGCATTTACAGCCTGTACAGCGGGCCGAACCGTTCAAGAATCCAGTGGTGCTTACTTTATGACCACGAGCAGCATGACGATGGAGGTGATGGCAGTTACACAGGCTTTCATATGGCTGGAATCACAGCATTATACCAAGGTGTGTGTACTAAGTGACTCAATGAGCATGATTCAGAAGGTCGAAGCTGGATCTGTACGTAGACAGTGGACTGAGTCGCTGCGGAAGTCTGTTGTCCGTAAAGTCACATTCATCTTCGTCCCGGGACATGCGGGAGTCGAGGGAAATGAACGAGCTTATAAACTGGCTGGCTCTGCACCCCCTGTAGATGGCCAGCCCATGGATCGTGCCAATGTTATTAACGCCCTTAAAGATATGGCGAGAACAGAGGACTTTGACGTCAGTGAATCTACATCGCTGTCCAGGATGAAAGACTTGGGAGTAAGAATCGGCACGGCCAAGCGCGAGAGGTACATTGAGAAAACGAGGTGCCTCGTCAACCAACACAGAACTGGCACTATTAGCCACCGGACGCTGATGCATATGCTGGAGGGAGGTTCTGAGCACCTATGGACCTGTCCGGAGTGCAATGAAGATACCCCAACTGATCTGTTTGGCTGGTACCTTGTTGTCTATATGTCTTATGAATAAGAGAAGGGATAAGAGTGTATGGTTAATTTCCTGTACATTTGTTGTAGCCCTAAAAGGCCAGCAAAAAATTTTCAATCGATGGAACTAATGTGCGATGCTACATTAAAAGTATACAAACACCGTTTAAAATATAAATGTATAACTAAATAATTTATTATAAAATGTAAGTATGTAAATATTAAACAGATTTTCTTTAAGAAATCTAAAAGAATTTTATTCGTGTTTAGAAAATTTTATTTCCGTATTAATTTTCTTATTTCTATAAAAATATAAAAGAAGTTTAAATTTATTTAGTAATATTGTCTGTAGTATTTTTATTTATATTTTTACAATTTAAGTATTGTCCCTTGCAACAATATTATATGTTTATGTCCCCTACTCGTTGCTTATTTAACTGTTTTTCTTTTAGAAATCTTGTAATTCCGCAGAATGCTCGAACATAATTATTAAGTGTAGTGATCAATGTTATTATGATCTTTTAAATATGCTCTAAGCAACTAGGGAAATGAATGCGCAGTTGAATTGTATGATTTATTTTGATACTAGCTGACCCTGCCCGGCTTCGCCCAGACCCTGGTGGGGAGCATCTCATTTAATTCATATAAGTAGTCATATAAGTTCTCGTTCCCGTTACCGACTGTCTGTCTGTCTGTCTGTCTGTCTGTCTGTCTGTCTGTCTGTCTGTCTGTCTGTCTGTCTGACCCGGCATTGCCCAGCTCCTGGTGTGGAGCATCTCATTTAATTCATATAAGTAGTCATATAAGTTCCCGTTCCCGACTGTCTATCTGTCTGTCTATCTGTCTGTCTATCTGTCTGCCTGACCCTGCCCGGCATTGCCCAGCTCCTGGTGTGGAGCATCTCATTTAATTCATATAAGTAGTCATATAAGTTCCCGTTCCCGACTATCTGTCTGTCTATCTGTCTGTCTATCTGTCTGACCCGGCCCGGCTTCGCCCAGTCCCTGGTGTGAAGCATCTCATTTAATTTATATAAGTAGTCATATAAGTTCCTGTTCCCGACTGTCTATCTGTCTGTCTGTCTGTCTATCTGTCTGCCTGACCCTGTCCGGCTTCATTAAATTCATACAACAAAAAAATGTAACTTAAAAGAACGTTCTACCACACACCATCCATTATTTTTAATGAAAACTCTTTCTAATCACCTGCATGACTACAGTAACTTCTTAAGCAAAAAAAGATGAGTTACAATGTTATGCATTGTGCATCATTTTTATGAAAACTTTGAAAATGCCTTACAGATTGTATCATTATTTATTATAACTCATATGCCGGTATATAACTATGGACAAAGAGTTTATAAATCTTTGAAAACGATGCCACAATATGACTATAAGTTATACAGAAAAGTTATGCCCCTTGAAATAACTTTTACAGAGTTAGGTCCCCTGAGATATATGAAATTATGATGAAAAATGAAAAATGAAATAATACTGAGTAAGCAGGCGATTTCACACTAACAAAATATCACAGTTGACAGCTCTGGAATGAAAGGAAGGCGTGTAGAAAATTTCATCTCAATCGGATGGGCCGTTCGCGAACAAATAAAGGACATACATACATACATACAGAGATACATAAATACGGACGCACATCCTAATTTATATATAAGATGTTGGAAGATATCAAAATTGATGGGAAAGATTTAAGAATAATAACGAATATTTACTGGAACCAAGTAGCAGCAATTGAAACAGAAAATAAAGAGGGAATTTACGAACAGATAAAGCTAGGAGTACGACAGGACTGTCTTGTCACCAGATCTCTTCTACCTATATAGCGAAGTAATAATGAGAGAGATCAAAGAGACGTCAGGAATACTAATCGGAGGTTACAATATAAAAAATAATAATAATAATATACGCTATGCAGATGACACAGTATTGGTAGCGGATAATTCAACAGATCTACAACAATTGTTAGACATTGTTTAGTTTAGTTTAGTTTAGTCGATGGATCAACATCACGGCACACGGGTGCAAGCCATAAGTACTCCGTTCTCCTCCTAATTCAAATCTGAGTCTGGAGAAACTCAGCTCAGTGCACGAACTCCGTAGCACCGGGGAGGATCCTGAAAATACTAGGGTAGATTTTTAACTCTAAATGTTTGCCCGGGCAGCGCCGTTAGGCTACTCTTTTTCGATTACCAAATGCCAAGGGATTTTTTACGTGCGCAACAATACACAAGGGTGTCCGATCTCACTATCCAGAGACCTGGGGAAATTTTATTACTAGAAACCGGGACCTCCAGCACTCTAGGCGGACACCATACCTCGAGACCACGCAGCCCCCGACCAATATTGACATATTACAAGACAATGACATGGTTATGGTAATTTCCCCCGCTGCCGTGTGTCTACCGTGACGAGGTAGAGGGGCTTGTGTGTTCCAATGACCCCAAGAGCTATGCCGACGGTAGCACAGCTACTGGTAGGGTCACCCATGTCGGACAGGTCAAGGGAGAGGGACCAGACCAAGTGACACACAAACCTGCTGCCTTGTAGGTAGACTGGGGACAGTCAAAGGCTAGGGAAAGCACCCCGAACAAATGCTTGTCGAAATCGGATGTACTGAGCCACAGGCTTGACAAAGCAGTGCAACGTAACTTAATTCATGATGTCACAAATTAAAATTAATCGTTATGGTGCTAATCCCGCGAAGTCCCATCAGGCGGTGATAGTGCCGGGCCCCCTGCCTCGAGGGGGTCCACCCATGACTACTGGTGGTCACCTTCCCCTGTGCTGTGGAGTCAAGGCACAGAGGAGTAGGTTAAGAGCTATTGACCAAACACCCCGGACACTCAACATACTACAGTGGAATGCCGAAGGAGTTTATAACAAGAAAGTCTCCCTAACACAGCGTCTTCATAAAGATAAAATAGATGTGGCATGCATTCAAGAGACACACTTCAACGCCAATCGCAAATTTTCAGTCAGGGGATATCAGGTCACACGTTTCGACCGCGAAGGACACAAAGGAGGAGTTCTAATACTTACACGAAATACAATACCTTGCAGCGAAGTATCTGTGATCTCTGACAACCAAACAGAAATTATAGGTGTTAATATAATGATAAAGGATGTGAAAATAAGAATTTACAATCTGTATAGCCCGGAAGATAAGGATCTTACACTCTCAAACATGAAAATAACTGACACAAATTGCATTATTGTCGTAGACTCTAATAGCCGTTCAGAAAGATGGGGATACCCAGATACTGACAAAAGAGGAGATGAAGTGGAGGACTTGGAAATAGACTCAAATCTCCATCTACTCAACAAAGCGGATGACACACCGAGCTTCTACTCCAGAAGATGGATTACCACTTCTACTCCAGACTTAGCTTTCTGCACAGGAGACATACTCCACAAAATCGATCGCCATGTGCTTGACCAATTAGCAGGTAGTGACCACAGACCAATCAAGCTTGTAATGAATATGGATTATGTTCCATAGGAGCAAAAGCCTATACCCCGCTGGAATTACAAACGAGCAGATTGGGACAGATTTGCCATACTAACAGACAAATATTGTGAAAACATAAATACACGATATGGCAACATGAAGCAAATGGTGGAAAGTCTAAACAGAGCAATAATACGGGCAGCCACTGAGTCTATTCCAAGAGGAGCGAGGAAAAATTACAAACCATACTGGACTGAAGAACTACAAATTTGGAGGAGAAAGTTGAAGATCGCAGAGAGAGAACAAACAACTGAAGCGAACATCTCTCTCTCAAAGCCATCTCAGCAAAATATAAAAGAACAGTAAATCAAACAACAAGAGATTGTTGGAGGGAAAAGAAAGAAAACCTGAATTTTGACAGGGATGGAAACAAACTATGGAAACCAGTGAAAGCCATGAACAATGAAGGACATAGAAACAAACAAATAACAATTAAACAAGGAAATGCCTTGCTTACAGGAAAAAAGGCTGCAAATGCACTAATGGAACACTATGCCAGTGCAAACCACATTGATATTACAAACGAACAGAAGAAAGCAATCAAAGATAAACAGATACATCATAGTAATACAGAGACAGCAGCAGAATATATGATGGCAAATCTAACAATGGAAGAAATGGAACAGGCAATGAATACCCTAAAAAAGTAGAAATTACCAGGAAAGGATGGAATCACAAATGAAATGCTAATAGGACTTGGCACTAAGACAAAAAAGAAACTACTAGCAGTCCTAAATTACAGCTGGAAGAGGGGAATAGTCCCACAGACATGGAAGGAGGCTATACTAATACCGGTCCCAAAGAAAGGAAAAGACCTTGAAGAACCAAATGGCTATCGACCTATCAGTCTACTTAGCTGTTTAGGAAAATTAATGGAACGCATTATCAATGGCAGGCTAACATGGCATCTGGAAGAAAACCAACTCTTAACACCACACCAAGCAGGATTCAGAAAGTACAGATCCACTGGAGATCAAATAACCTATATAGCTCAGGAAATAGAGGATGCCTTCCAAGAGAAAAAGCACACACTAGCGGTCTGGATAGATTTAGAAAAAGCATTTGATAAAGTATGGAAGGAAGGACTGAAAGTAAAACTGCATAATATGCATGTTTGTGGGAAAATGTACAAATGGATCAGCCACTACCTTGAGAACAGAACTGCCAGGACAAAAGTACAAGGACAAACCAGCAAAATGATGCTGTTGGAGCAAGGTGTCCCCCAAGGAGGAGTTATTTCATCAACATTATTCCTAGCATATATAAATGACATCACAGAAAATTTTCCAGCCAGAGTACACACATCATCTTTTGCGGATGACCTAGCCATATGGACATCTGAAGAATATATTAGTACAGCTAACAGCAGAATACAGCAAGCCCTATTAGCAATAGAGGACTGGTCAAAATCATGGCTAGTGAAGATAAGTGAGGAGAAAACAACATGCACAGTGTTCTCCCTCTCAAATAAAACTCAGCAACCTAAGCTGGAATTGAATGGAAAAATATCACGCCATGAAGAAAATCCAAACTATCTAGGAGTCACCATTGATCGTCGCCTGACGTGGAAGACACAGGTTGAGAAAAATCGAATAAGAGCAAGGCAAAGAATGGCAATCATGAAAAAGCTTGCTGGTACAACGTGGGGAGCAGATGAGAAAGTTCTCAAGAAGTTATATACTGGACGGGTGAGGCCAGTACTGGAATATGGCATTGCAGCTTGGGCAACAGCAGCTAAGTCAAACTTTAACAAAATAAGTAGAGTCCAAAATCAAGGAATGCGAATCATAAATAGAAGCCTGAAGACAACGCCTATTAATGAACTAGAAAAGATCACTTGTTTACAACCAATGCATGATAGAAGAGATAGCAGAGCCCAGCAACAAGCAGAAAAATTTAGAAGATTGACAGAACACCTTATGTATAAAAGGTTTAGTGGTTTTGGAAAGGGAAGACTGAAGCGTAGCAACTTTGTAGAAACTGCAAAACGAAAGATTAGGGCAGATCCTATACTTAACATGTCAACAGTCAAACCCATTTACAGTGCAGACAAGTTCCCAGCTTGGAGACAGCAGCAACTGCCTGAGATTATAGAAAACATTCCCGGTATTGAGAAAAAGAACACAGCATGAAACCGAAAGAAGAGAAATAACCCTAAACTACATAAAAGAACATTACCCAAGCAGCAAATGGACTCATGCATATACAGATGGATCAGCCAAAGATTCAATTAAAAATGGAGGAGGAGGAATTCTCTTTAATTTAAAAAATGGAGTGAAAAAAACACAGTCAGCGGCAACTGGAAAATTTTCAAGTAACCTCAAAGCGTAGGTAGAGGCTTTGAAAACTGCAGCAGAAATGCTCTTGATGGAGGAAAATAAAGAGAAGCAAATAGCTATCTTCACAGATGCAAAGTCAGCTGTCTCAATACTGAAGAGCAAAAACAGCACAGAACTAGCTGACCTAAGAGCAGCACTCCATGGTCTATGCCAGAAATCCAAAAAAGTTGTAATACAATGGATCCCATCACATTGCAGTATACCTGGAAATGAAGAGGCTGACAGACTAGCAAAAGAGGGTGGACGATTACCACATCCTGACATAGATATAACGTATAATGAGGCAAAAAGGTTTATAAAAAGCACTTATAGAACCAAATGGGGATCAGAGTATCCAGGCCACCAGAAGGATGATGCATATTACAAACTCGACTGAAGAGAACAAGTAGCAATCTTCAGACTCCGCACAGGACATAATAGGCTGAAACACCACTTGTTCAATAAACTAAAGATAGGAGATACCGATGAATGCAATTGTGGAACTGGTAAAATGACAGCTAAACATTTGCTGCAGGAGTGCCCAATATATGCAGAACAGAGAAAGATATTTTGGCCCACGCCTGCTTCATTTGAGGACAAGCTCTATGGAGATATCAACAAGCTCAAGTTGACTACAGCTTACTTTAACTACATTCAGGTTGACATCTAAAGGTGCATGAAGATGTATTTAGACTGTCACACTTCATACCACAGGTATGTTGGTTACAAAAGCGTCCCAGAGGCATGAAACGGAATATTGCTTGGATAGCAAATCCATTACGTGGAAAGTCCGAATCAAAAGCTCACTGTGTGGGCTTCACAAAAGGTGGAAAAGTGTCCTAGTGGCACGAAATGGAATATTGCTTGGATAGCAAATCCATTATGTGGAAAGTCTGAATCGAAAGCTCACTGTGTGGATGTCATCTGCAGACTGCATTCTTCTGGTTTCCGGAGCCTATGGTGAACTGAAGGCCCAATATACGGAAGTGAGGCTACGCAGCCATGTGCAGGACGTGACGATTCCTTTGGTGAGCCCAGTACCAGAGCGCTGTGTGATGGCTCTGCAAGTATGGAAGCCTCCTTGGATGGCGGGGAATGCCCATGGTCTGCCCCTGCCTGCCCTTGAGGGTTGACCAGGATGTCTTTGGCTGTTCTATATGGGCCAGCTAGAATGGGGGATAACACCACAACAGTGAGATTCAAACGTCCTAAGAAACCCTCGGGAAGGTTAACCCGGTCAACACATGCCCGCAGAAGTCGGATGTGTCGGCCTAACGGCGCAAGAACGCAGCTCTGATGTAAACAGGCACAACGCAGTCACGTCCGAAAAAAAAAATTCTGATGAACGCAGAAGAAGAAGTTATGGTAATTTATATCACACTTTTAAGTTTTTTTTTTATTTGAATCCCCCCATATATTTTTTACGAAGTGACTATTTGCAATAGAACTGCGAATAGAGAAAAATTATATTCGCAGTAGAAGTAGGTCACGTGATTATTCCTATGCGTGTGGCTATATTATAATATTTCGTTGTTGTATTAACGTGTCTTCAGTAGCAATGTGGTAAGTGTCTCCGCCTGTCACGCGGGAGCTCGAGGTTCTATTCCCCATCCGGGATGCAATATATGTTTTTTTTTTTTTTCATTTTTAGCACCCAGGCAGCGACGCAGTGATCGAGTGTCGGAATCGACGGATCCAATAGATGTCTTTGTTTAACGTTAATTTTATTACAGAGATTAGAAAAGGGCAGGCAAAAGCCGCATTTCAGAAAATGAAGGGTATCTTATGCAATAAGTCGCTATCAATGAATGTAAGAAATAGAGTGCTAAAATGCTTTATAGAACCTGTTTTGCTGTATGGCAGCGAATCTTGGAATGTAAATGAACAAATTAGGAAGAACTTAGAAGCAACAGAGATGTGGTTTTTAAGACGAATGTTGCGAATTCCTTGGACTGCCAGAGTAACTAACAACGATTGCCTGAAAGAGGCTAATAAAACTAGAACACTACATACAACAATAAGAAAGAGACAAACAGCTTTCTTTGGTCATGTGATGAGAAGAGAAGCATTGGAGAACATCGTGACAACTGGAAATATCGAGGGGAAGAGAGACAGAGGCAGACCAAGAGAAATGATGCTGGACGGTTTGAGACGGTGGCACGGAGGAATATCATCAGCAGAGTTGATCCAGAACACCAAAGACCGAGATCTGTGGAGAGCAATGAACGCCTACGCCAGCCGGCACGGCACTTGATGATGAACTGAAATATCGCCACAAATTAACCACCCTCATACTGGCTCAAGCTATAATTGACTAGTGAGCGGACGCTGTGACGCTTTCACTGTACAGGGAAAAAAGATCTGGAGACATTACACATCCCTGTCTAACGCCTCTTTTAATAGGCTGATATTGACCTACATCGTTATCAATTCTGATGACAGTTTGTTGTTTCCAATATATGTTGTTGTTTTTTTTTACATTTTTATTTACACATGGATGCCTGGTAACAGTAAGTGTACAGAAACGAAAGTTAACAATTCTTGAATTCACCTGGGGACACAATTATTTGGAGGGATCGTTATTTGTATTGGGGATACAAATTCTGGAAAATTATTGTTGATATTTCAACAGCACTAACGTAATGTAAAAATAAAACGGGATGCCAGAAGAATGGACAGAAGTAAGAAGAAGGGTGATTCATTAAAAATTACTGAGAATTCGGCAGAATTCTAATGCGAATATAATTTGTCTCTGTTCGCAATTCTATTGCGAATATAATTTTTCTCTATTCGCAATTCTATTGCAAATATAAATTTTCTCTATTCGCAATTCTATTGCGAATAGAGCCTACCTATTTCTTAAGTGTTCAAACACCTAAGTTCAAAGCACCATTTTCTTCTGCCTTACATCTCCCAACGAAGCCTAGGCCATCAACCAACTCAGGCCAAGCCATGCAATGTAGACTTGTTTGTGCTTGTTCGGGTTTCGCAGCTCAAGTGTTCTCGAGGCTGAGGGTTCTAAGCCTCACCCAAACCCTCTTTAGTCACCTCTAACAACACACTCGGTAGTTTACACTGTTATAATTCTTTGCATCCCTAAAGGGCTCCAGTAACTCAATCACTGCTCCGGGAATCTAAGATTCCAACATCCTTTTTGAAATACCCCCTTATAACATGCAGTAAACCAATTGGAGAATATGACATGTGCCATAGTTTGAAAACTATCGTCCAATATGACATGTGCCATAGCTTGAAAACTATCGTCTCTTGAGCAGATATCAGAAAAATAACAGAGTTACCACACAAAGAATTCTCATGCTTTAGTGTATAAAAATCAAACAAGAAAACAAATGCAACAGTAAATGCTTATTTAAAAGGGAAACTGTATACATAGTTGAAGTATGAATAAAGTGATACTTTATACATAGTTGAAGTATGAATAAATGGATACTTTATACATAGTTGAACTGTGACATTACGTTAGTCCTTTCTGGCTTTTTAAATATCAAGAATAATTGTTTGTGTCCTTTCATCCGTTTCATTTCCGTTAGTCCTTTCACTTGTATCACAAGAGGCGGCAATCAGACATAAAATGGTGTGTCCTTGAGGATTATATAAGCGACCACCTACCCTGCTCTGTACTGATACCTAAGTCCAGTACAGTCGGGGCTCAAGAGGAAAGACTAACTAACTAACTTACACCCACTTTAAACAACACAATTATAAATATAAAAAGTTTGCATATAACCCCACAAACCCAAAGAGATAAAGGATACTAAGTTCCTCTTTCTCAATGTGATCCTGCCCGTCATAATTAATTTAACCGTTACTGGCCCATTGGCTTGAGACCATAAATGTGTATGGGTTATGCTGAACATATTCTCTTGTGATAGACATGACATTGCACATCAAAGTTGCCTTCTATCATGAGATTGACATTTGACTTTCACCCAATTAATTGCTGAACAATTTTAAAAAAAAAAAATTGTCCGGCAAGGAAACGAACGATTGATATTTGACTTTCACCCATTTAATTGCTGAACAATATAAAAAAAAATTGTCCTGCAAGGAAACGAGCCTCGAGCTCCCGCCCATCAGGCGGAGACACTAACAACTATGCTACTGACGACATGATTTTGAATCAACATCATCAACACCATCATCATGATCTTCCACTTCTGCCGTTAAGCGTAGGGGGGAGGAATAATTTGCGTTCCAGCGCCCGGTGGGCGGCACTGGATAGTGTCATTCCGTTTGGTTGTACAATGTCTTTGATGTCGTCAACCCATTTTCTTCTTGGACGTCCTCGTGGTCTCGTCGCAAATGATCTTTGATGTAAGGCCAGTGATGGTAGTTGCTGCTGTTGCATTCTAACGACGTGGCCAAACCACTTGATCTTCTGTCTTTCAATAAATGTGGCACAAGGTGTTGATCCCACAGTCTGTCTGATAATAGCATTTCATACTCGGTCTCGGATTGTTAAGTTGGCAGCTCTCCTCAGGCATCTCATTTCGCAGGTGTTGATTTTGCAAAGGTGTAATTTTGATAAAGTCCAGGTTTTAGATTGGTAGCATAGGGTTCGTGTGAATATGCTGTTTATTATCTGTCGTTTTGCGGACATGGGTGTTTGGATGTTTCAGTAAGGATGATAGTTGATGTGTAAGTGCACTAGCTAGCTTTTTGACATCTGATTTCAATTTCTCTGTCCAATCTGCCATCTTCTGTGATACTTCCAAGGTATTTGAATTCTTTAACTTGTTTCAGAGTTGTGTTATTTATCTGTATACTTTGAATTAACGAAAATGTATAATATAGCCGCACGCTTGCCCCGATGACGTCACGTACGTTAAGTCATGTGACTTGACAAATCACGTGACCAGCCGGGACATTTCAACAATGTATAAAGGCATACTTTATACATAGCTGAAGTATGAATAGTCACTTTGTATTTAAAATTGAGTAAACAAATTTAGGATCGGGTTCAAGATGGCGGTGTAAACCGCGTCGCTCGATTCAGAGATTAATTATGTGTTCTGTGCGTGTTTCCTAACATCAATCTGTTTAAATAAGGATGAACCTACGACAGGTCCAGCAAACCGGTAGGGAATTTGGTACTTTTGCTTTCTTTCACCCCAAACAAACTTTGCCAGCTATATTTAGAGTTACCAGCTATATTTAGCGCCGACGGTTATCTCCTCTGTGTTCGGCTGGACTGCGTGTCAGTGCGTTTCAATTGCCCCACACCACAGTGTTTCTTTGGCTGTGGCAACCGTTTCTGTGTGAGTGTCTGTCTCATCATGAGTTTTCTGGAACTGGCAGCAGCTGTCCACGACAAGCAGAGTAGCGTGGCTTTTCTGCAGCATCATAGCATCTTACATTCTGCTAGACACTGTTCTCATAATCATCGCTGATCAGGACACACATTCGGCCTGGCACAACTGTAGTCTCCGACCTCTGGCGTGCGTACAACGGAATTGGAAGTATTCCCGAATTGATGCATCTCACAGTCAACCACTCCTACAACTTTGTGGACCCTACCACCGGTGCACATACTCAATGTATCGAGCGCATGTGGAGAACGGCCAAGGAGAGAAACAAGAGGCAGAATGGAACACACACACAGGCATCTACTAGAGTCCTACATGTGCGAATTCATGTGGCGCCGACAGACTAAATGCGCTGGTCTAGATGTGTTCAACACCATTCTTGCCGACATTGTTGGATTCTGGCCACCGCAAGAATAGCGCACCACCGCCGCATAGAATTGCGCACCGAGCTACGGCGCAACACACGGAAACCCCTGGATGTTCGGCGCAACACAGGGAACCCCTGGATGTGACGTCATACCCTGGGATTCCCTTTTGTTTGGGGTGAAAGAAAGCAAAAGTACCGGGAATTTATTTGTTCAAGTACTATTGCTCGAGAATTATGGAGGAAATTGAAAGAAAAAGGCAACTCTATCTACGTTCACGCCGGAAACAACACACCCAAGCCGAACAACAACAAGGGACTAACAACAACTGCTCAACTTCGAAATACTTCAAATAGAAAGGAGATTTTCTGGACTTGGAATGTTACTGGTCTAGGATATAAGGAACCAGCTGTCGTAGAGTTTATGAAAAAAAAATCAAATATTCAATTATTAGGACTCGCAGACACTAGGAAAAAGGGGCAGAACACGAAACGAACACATGAAGGTTACGTTCTTATATGGAGTGGCGTTGACCAGCGAGATACAGTTAAACATGGAGTGGGTTTTTTGTTACATCCAGACAAAGCGAAAGCCATTATCAACACTAAATTTATTTTGAATAATGAAGACACAAACAATAGATTGCACGATTTATTGCCTGGCATATTTCGCTGCATCTCGTCAGGTACATACTGCAGAAATCACACAACGTAAAGTGAATTAACTAGATAAATCCTTCAAACTGAATACACATGTTCGCACAGTAATGTCGATTGTCGTAGTAGGCAGAACTGTGTGTGCGCTTGAGGTTGGCCAGCTTAGACTGGGTTTCTTCTATCTCGTTTTTTGTCAGTCGTCTCAGGTTTTTTCTTGTTGGACATATTCTGTCCGCCCTGAGAGATCTGATATACCGGTGAGGGAATATTCCCGTCTTTAGGCATTCCTCGAGAAATCTTAATCGACACTTCGATACCGATATTTTACACTTCAGCTTGAGTAATCCATCCAATCGCTTCACAGTTGGTAATGGGAGGCAACGTTTCAGAAATTCAAAACAATGTTTTCCCGTAATGTCAAGAAGACAGATGAACTAATTGTGATGGGTGATTTTAACGGACGAATAGGTACGCGAAGAACACCGTGGGATGATTGCATGGGGCCATTCATTCAGCGACACAGAGACTGATTGTAACAGCAATGGTCAACATCTACTCAACATATGCTCCGAACGTGAACTAATAATAGCAAATAGGTGTTTTCAACATCGTCGTAGCCGCACCAAAACCTGGTATAAATGGAATGACATAGACCAGAGGTACCCAAACTTGTGGCCCGTCAAATGTTAGTAAGTGGGGCGCGAGGCCTCGTTATGTAAAATAATATATTTTAATAATATCAAAAAATGCACTGTGCTCGTGGTAGTTATATTCAGATATTATCGAATGCGCCTGTTCAGTTCGCAACCTTCAGCTGATCATATGATTTCATTCTGGCGACTATTGTCTGTCGAACAATTTGAACACTTGTGTTCATTCGCTCAGAGATACATTTGTCGTTTTGGTTCGACTTACAGATGCGAGCAGTCATTTTCCGCAATGGCTGTTATAAAAAACAAGCTACGTTCCAGACTCACCGACAGTAACCTAGCTGCGCTTATGACTTTGGGCACAACAGATTTGTACCCAGACATTGATAAACTGACATCTTAACTTAAGTAACTGATTATGAAGAACAGTTACAATTGTAAATTATTTATATTAATAGCGATTATCGAAACTGATTTAAAATTTATTGTTAAATTAACTTTTGATTTTAAACCAAAACATGACCGCAGTGTAATACTGACACTGACTGTATTTAAAGTTTTAGAATTTTGTTGACGAAAGTTAAGAAAGGTAAGAATGATATTGCACGAATTTTATAATTTTATAACCTTGTGGCCCGCTTAACTACCGAAAATAGTAGAAATGGCCCTCAGCTTGAAAAGCTAGGGAACCACTGGGTTAACGGATTAAAATTGTTTCGTCGCTAGAGCTACGGTGTTAGTATTTTCTGCAACTCTTCCAGTAGGCTGTTCCGCGAAAAAGATTCAAGCATATGGAATACAATCCGATAAAACCCACTTGTATATAGTTATCAGTTATCAGTTATCAGTTATCAGTTGGGGCATCTTCATTGCACTCCAGACAGTTCCATAGGTGCTCTGATCATCCTCCCCCCCCCCCCCCCCAGAATATGCATCAGCGTCCGGTGGCTAATAGTGCCAGTTCTGTGTTAATAGTGCCAGTTCTGTGTTGGTTGACGAGGCACCTCAACTTTTCCCGATGTACCTCTCGTGTCTGGCCGTGCCAATTATTACTCCTAAATCTTTCATCCTGGACAGCGATGTGGATTCACTGACGTCAAAGTCTTCTGTTCTCGACATGTCTTTAAGGACGTTAATAACATCGGGACGATCCAGGGGCTGGCCATCTGCAGGGGTGCAGAGCCAGCCAGTTTATCAGCTCGTTCAAGTCCCACGACTCCCGCTCGGGACGAAGATGAAGGTGACTTTACGGACAACAGACTTCCTCAGCGACTCAGCCCACTGTCTACGTACAGATTCAGCTTCCGAATCATGATAATTGAATCACTTAGTACACACACGTTGGTATAATGCTGTGATTCTAGCCATAGGAAAGCCTGTGTTACTGCCATCACATCCATCGTCATGCTGTTCGTTGGCATAGTGTGGGAACCAGTGGATTCTTGAACGGTTCGGCCCTCTAAACGGGCTGTAAATACCCATGCACTTCTCTGCTTCTTTACAACAGATCCATCTGTATAGATGAACACTTCGGGGTTGTCTGCGTGTTCATTGATGATTGCGTTGACCTCTGCATTGACTGTGGCACGGTTCTGTTCTCTGCGCCGTCTGTCAAGTGTGATAATGCAGGAGAAGGTGCACTTAAAAGCTGGAGGCACAGGCACCCATTCCTTGCCGAGGTTGATACTGGTAAGACTGCAGATTTGTCTGATGATATCTTCCGCCCGACCTATCCATGATTTGCCCCTATTTAGCCTGTTGCCCTTTTCTCTGAATATATCTTCATGCAGAGGGTGCTGCCCATCCGCACTTATTTTCAAGTATGCACGAACTCTCCACATCTTGATCCTGTGGTTCATTGTCGGGAGGTCAAGGAGGTATCTCATCGCTACACAGCTGGTGTCTCTCGTTCAGCCCATAATGATGCACATGGCTTTGTTTATATGGGTAGATGGCGTGTATGGTATATAGTTATCTACAGTAAATAGGTCGTATTACTCACACCACTGAATATTAAAACATATATTCAATTACGCCACACCGAAAATAGCTGAACACGTATTCGAAGCCCTAAGTGTGTGTAATGACTCCACACGCAGGACAAATCCTCCTATTCTGTCTTTCATCTCCCAATGAAGCATAGGCTCTCAACCAACTCAAGCAAAACAATTATATCGTTTGCTATCTCATACAGCACCGTCCATGCCCACCCACATTAACCATCTCTGTCTCTGATTGTCTTCTCCGTGTGTTATCGGTCTCACTCTATTTCTTTTTGGCCTGTGGATTCGAATGAAATGACTTTTTATTTACACCATTAACATATGTTCTCAATGTGTGTCCTATTCAGCGCCCTGTCTTAACCCCTGTCCCTTTCCATCTCGTCTCACACACGCTTGATTCCCTGGCATTTGTTTAGTTCTCTCCAAAAGCTCCGAATTAATGTTATGTTATCACTATGGACATACACGCATTTTGGGCATTCCCATGCTTGCTCAGTCCTCCAATGCAGCAGCCATCGCAAAGTATCTCTACTCACTGTTTCCATGAGTAGTTGGGTATAATATCTGCTCTTTCTCTCTCTCTCTCTCTCTCTCTCTCTCACTCTCTCTCTCTCTCTCCCTCTCTCTATTTATCTCCCTCTCTCTCTGTCTGTCTGTCTGTCTCTCTCTCTCTCTCTCTCTCTCTCTCTCTGTCTCTCTCTCTCTCTCTCTCTCTCGTATCAGTGCAGATTGTTAAAATTGACTTGGCCTCCCAGGTCTGCTCTTTTAGTTTATATAATAAAAGTGTAGAGTAAGTGTGTAGTAAAATACTGAAATAAAGAAATGCTCATAGAGCTATCAGTGTGGCTTTGAATATTAACTTCAGCTTATGTGCTCGACCTAAATCTTAGATCCCAGAATTCGACCAAAGTGTTGCGTTGATCGAACAAGGATGAGTCTTCACACTTAGAGTGATCTTTCTCGACTACGCCTGTAGGTTCTACCACACCGTTCCCTTCTCACTCGGGTGCTGATTGGTAATACTCTGCATTGCGTTCTGTCTGGTGGACCAGACACTGAATTGCGATTAGCGTCGTTAGACAGATGTTGGAAGAGTGGTGTTACAGTATGCAATATCTGGTAGCCTAATAAAGCTGAAACAACACAAAGACACACTCATAAGTTTCTGGTGGTGATTTACTCCCCAGCCTCCCCCACATGTGTTTGGGCCTACTATTCTGTGATAACCTCATCGTTAGGCGAATACCTGTCTGAGGATACAGATAAATAAATTTAAAAAAATAAAAGTAATATAATATCGACAAAGTAAAGTAGTAACAAACACGTAAAACACTCCTATGATGTTTGGGTTATAACACTTTTGTTAGGAGCAACACAAACATTACTAGTCATAAAAGTTATAACTTTTAACACACAATATATGAAAATTTAATTGGAAAGATCACAACAACAGAAATGAGATTCCTGAGAAGAATACTCAATGTATCAAGAAGAGATCAGATCAGAAATGAAGAAATCAGGACTAAAGTGGGGGTTATATCTGCGTTAGATTTTATTAGAAGGCAGCAAATCAAATGGTTTGGTCATGCAAGTAGGTTACCAACTAACAGTATACCACAACAAGCAATGATGTACATACCAGATGGAAGCAGAGGAAGAGGCCGACCACGTAAACGATAGACGCAGAGAAGAACAGAGTCCATGGGGATGCCGATGCAAGAAACCCATAAGCGGGCACTCTCCCGCTGTTTATCTTCACCTCGACACCGCAAGGTACAAGAGGAACATGATGAGATGAGATCGGGTTGTGTGACGGTTTGTTCGATGCTCAGTGACATATGCCTGGGTCATTGACAGTAAGGTGAGTGACCTGGCTACGAGTAAAACAATCAACCCTGAGAAATAATGGGGCGGTTGTGAGTGGATACCCCTAGGGTGGATGGGGCGATAGACAGTTGAGTGTTGAGTGAAGGCAGGATACTTGAAAGTCAGTGTGAGAGAAGAGACCGACTGCGGGTCAGGTCGTTTTAAGAGAGTTGAGTTTAGATACCGAAGGAGTCGGTAGTCCACGGAGAACGGTGTTGTGTGATTCTCCGGGCTGTGAAGGCAGGCCTAAAACCCAGAGTGGGTTTCATAGGGAGCAGAGGCTCTGACCCAGTGTGTAGGTCGTATTGTGTGAGATCCAGCCGTGGATAGTAGCTGGACTACATGTCTATGAATTTGAGATTCAGCAGGCCGTGAGAAGGCATTGATGTGTGCGTGTAGAGTTGTGAGGAATATATATATCTCTTCGGTGGATTACATTGGGTTCTGGATTTATAAACATGTTCCGTTTGTCCGTGGGTCTGTGTTATTTCTGTAATAAAGGATTATGTGCGCCAAAATCGATCTTGTTTACTGACTGGTGAATGTGCACTGCGGGGGTGAGTCATAGTGTAAGACAGTGACAGAGCTCAATTGACACACCAGGAGTATCGTCACCATCACACGACAATATCACGCAAAGATCATCAAGAACATTGAACTTATCATCAAGAACGTCGTGTGACAACTGGGAGCTCGTCGCTTAGTAAAGAGTTTCTGACAGCTGCATTCAGTCAAGGAACACCGTGCAGTATTGAGATATCTGTGGGCTCTTCGCTGAAAGACAGGAGTTATTATCTGGTGACTTCGTTCCATCAAACTAACAAACCCTTGACAATTTGGATTGTGTGGCTTCAAGAGGGTAATGTGAACTCTTTGTGTGTGCGCCAGATAATTCACACATACAGACGGGAGTAAAATCTCAAGCTAGCAGACAGTTCAAGTGAAGTTCACGACAGGTAAATTTGATACCAGACAGTAGTGCTCAAGCTAACGGAAAACTAGGATTAATCCAGAAGGTGGGGGAATATCCTACGTGTGTGTGTGTAAGACCACACATCGGAAAAAACTGTCAGCGCGCTAGAGAAGACACGGCAGGTTAACGGAGAGTGTGAGGTGACGGGGAGTCACTAGTCACAAACAGCGAGCGAGAAAACAGTGGCACAGAAAAGTCGGTGCTAGCAGACAGCACAGGTAAATGTCGCGGGGACAAAACGTTGTTTGCGACAATAGCGGGTCAGCATAGTTTGACAGTATCGCTGTCGGTGATAAAAACAGGATTGATAATTCAAGATATTGACAGGTGTGTGTTGAGTTTGTGTTGTTGTAAGGGAGTCTGGGTTGGTTATGAGAAGTTTGGGTTGGTTATGACGGAGTCTGAAGTAATTATGAGATGTTTGGGTTGGTTGAAAGGGAGTCTGAGTTGGTTATGAGACGTTTGGGTCGGATATGAGGGAGTCTTAGTGGCGAAGTGGTTAATCCGATGGTCAAGTGCTCTCGAGGTCGTGTGTTCGTTTTCGGACTATGTCGTTCAGACTACGAGTGAAACATTCTTTCTTGTTTCCGGAGACCCCTGGCGGGATCATCGCTGGAGCTACGAAGTTTGAACTGTAAGCAAACCTCGGCAGCCGGAATGGCTTTCTACAGAGTGAGACCGAGACATTTGGGGTGATGCCGGGTGCAATTAAGTCGACCCTCTTGACTGTAACCACGTGAGGGGTTCGTGTTTTAGTGTTGAAAGATGTTTGTCGCGTTACCTCGGTCATCTGAGATATGGTGAAGCGTTTGTGACAGGAGAAATCATATTTTTCATAAGCACTCAGATTATATGCTGCATTGAGGTAGTGTCTTTAGTCTGCGGTAACTTTAGGATATGACGTATCCTGCAACACCTTGAGCCTGTCCGCCATCGTTGGCAAAACTAGGATGCGTGGCATATACATTGTTGGTGTGTCCTTTGTGCATCCAAGGGTCACCCGCGCAGCTTCATTCTGTATGAGCTCTAGTTTTACTGGTTGACTCTTTTCCTTGTGAGCAGTGCTAATGCATACTCAGTTACTGAGACATTTAGATGATAACAGAATAGGAACAATATTCTTTGCTCACTGTCCATTGGTGACCTAATGGAGAGCAGAGGAGTGCAAAAGGAAGATAACGTTACATGTGAGGAAACAATATCACAATATGCACTGTAGATGTCTGTATGAGTACACACTATAGAAGTAAGACAGGTGGCGTTGGAAACTTTCAATGTTGATTACGATGGTCTTTTTCTATTGAGGAAAATCTGCTACACAGCTACTTCCACGTTCAGCTTTGTTGATGTAATGAAAATACTGAATAGTCTCTTTAATATTCAGCATTGTTGATGTAAGGAATAGTTAGAACATACTGAATTGTCATTTTCACAGTTTGTTGATGGAAAGAATAGTTAGAACATACTAATTGTACAGCTCATAAGTTTCTGGTGGAGATTTACTCCCCAACTTCCAGGGCCGTACTGTAGATTTTCTCATTATGATGCAAGTCTTCGAAATGCCGCCCCCTGATGATGCAAGTCTGCGAAATGCCGCCCCTTGATGATGCAAGTCTGCGAAATGCCGCCCCCTGATGATGCAAGTCTTCGAAATGCCGCCCCTTAATAATGCAAGTCTTCGATATGGCGTCCCTCCTTCGCTGCTTGTGCCTCCCCCTTAAGATGCCGCCTGATACGGCCGCCTCTCTGTATTACAGCCCGGCACGGCCCTGCCAAATTCGTTCATTAACGGTAACTGTCTTTGGGTGGTGCGGTATTACAGAGGCTTAAATACTCGCCTGCTGATCCGGTCGTGGTGTGTTCGAATCCATATCGAGGCGGGATATATATTTTTGGGCTGGTTCTAATTTATTGTGTATGTTGACCTGCTCTCAAAGGTCGACATAGCTTAACATAGGAACCAGAAAATTTTCTCGGTAGTAAATGCGGCCATTGTTACGTTGACCACATCTCTCATCGAATGTCGATTGGCCTATACATACAAAAATGTGATGATAATCAACAACCCTCAAAGGCCGGGAAAAAGGTAAATTTCTTTCCTGACTAATAGATTAATCAAACTCTACGAAATGAACACCAAAATAAGTCAAACACCGCATACTTCAGGATATAGTGATCAAACAATTTATTTCACCACAACCAAGTTGTCACGACATAGTTGTCAATGCTCCATCAAGTATGGCAGCAGGAAGCTGCCGCCTGAACCCCAATGTCACTTCCATATTTGGGGAATCCATTCACTGCGGTGCAGACATCAACGCCATTTTTCTCTGAAAACACATTGACAGATAAACGTCTCAGTAAATGACATTAGTGATACAGTATAAGAGATCAACATAGCCACATGGATAAGAGCGTTAGCTCACAAACTTCAAGTTTGCTGATGGCGGGATAGTGGGATATTTCCTTACATAGGCCAGTAGGACTTAAACGTTGTCCTCGATTTTCAGAAAGCAGTAGGAAACTACTGAACGTAAAATGCCAGGTAAAACAACTTGGTTTTTTTTTTTTTTGTTTTTTTTTTTTTGTTTTTTTTGTTTTTTTTTTTTTGGGGGGGGGGGGGGGGGGGGGGTGTCGTAACGTTCTTAAAAGGACATGCACAATTTAATAAGATATAGTATAAACCATGCCCATTTGTGACTGACAGGAAGGAAAGCAAATGCAAGCTACTTTCTTTAAAGATGCCTAGTTCATCATGATTCGTCAAATCATAGAATGTCACAAAAGGACGGCAAAACTGAAATTAGCATAATGGAAAGTTCGTACTTTAAGCTCAGATGGAAAATTGGATAACATCAAACAGGAAATGGGGAGAGAGAATATTAATATATAAGGAATGTGTGAGACGAGATGGAAATGGACAGGGATTAAGACATGGGAGGTTGTTAAGTTTGTATATTCGGGGGGGGGGGGGGGGGGAGTAACGCGGTTTAGTAATTATTTTAGATATGAAAACATCAAACTCTGTTAAAGGATATTGTCAGACAGGGTTCTACTGGTAAAGTTAATCGGCAGAGCTTTTGACAAATAACGACATTCAAATATATGCCCCAACATGAGAAAGCAGTGTAGATAATGTAGAGAAATTTTATAATGATATGGAGAATGCTTTGAAGAATTGTAAACATTCAGAAATAAACATCATAATGGGTGACTTCAATGCTAAAGTAAGAAATACAGGCGATGGATGCGCAGTAGGTAAACATGGTTTGGGAGAACGAAATGAGAAAGGATACTACAGTCTTGTAGAATGGGGAAAAGAGGCTGAAATTTTTGTCGGAAACATCTGGTTTTAGCAACATCTAAGAAGATAATGGACACGGAAGTGTCCTGACTGAAGGATTAGAAACTATATTTGATAATGAAGTAGGTCTATATCAGCCTATTAAGAGAGTTTTGCGGCAGGTATGTGTAATGTCTCCATATCGTGTTTCCCTATACAGTGAAATTATTTTCAGAAATTTAGAAGATATGAGAGGAATAAGCATTGGAGGATGTAACATCAGCAACATTAGATATGCGGATGATACAGTATTGATTGCAGACAATGAGCAGGATCGCCCTCTGGCGTGTTGCAGAAGTCGTGGAGATCACTTCTGGTGTGGTGTACAAGTGGTGGAGGCTACGATCTGATGTGTTGTTCAAGTCATGAAGGTCAGATGGAGGGTCGATATTTCTCTGCATTTGACACAGACAGATATAAGAAGGCCTCTATGAATCAAATCGGGAATCGACAGATGACATGTATGATCCTCTGAGACACTTACCAATACAAGCATTCATAAAATAAACATACATAACCTCGGGTGTCACACATCCCACAACCACTCCATGGTTATGTGCATAATTCATCACCACAGGTATCATAGGACAAAAGTGTAAAACCCTCAACATCAAAATTTCGAAAGAAATAATCCCAGTTAAATCAAACCCTTGCCTTCAATGTAAGCTCCAGCAGCTCTCCCATTTGTGGAGAAAACATTACACCCCGTGAGAATACTGCCTGAAGGGCACCCAATAGATGCTGTGTCTCCGACATTCTGACCACTTGGGGATGACAACACAGATGAGCACGTGATACTCGCCCCTTGGCAGCAGGCAGCATACGAATACACGCCTGTTCACATGAAATAAAGCATACACAAGAGTTATTTAACGTTCAGTAAAATAAGATATCGATAGCTGTTTTCATGACACTGAAGAACCAATAATGTATTTATTGTCACACTCGAGACTCACTCACGTACGATCTATATCTGTAGGCCCTGCCCATGTGTAGAAAGGTAAAGTACCCTTTTTCACTCCATGAGGCATTCTGGATATATGGTGCGGAGCCCCATAACTTTAGACCGATCGGCACTCGAGCGTGATGTGGTCAATGACAGGTCTGCCATCTAACGTCATGGGTAATTTCTAGGTACCAGTTTTAGACAAGGGATTCGAAAATAAGACCCAGAGTCGGCAGTCAAGCGTGCTAGCCATTGCGCAACCGCGGCTCCATAGAAATGTACAGCCGCTGTATAACCCTGTAGACCAGTGTTTCCCAACGTGGGGCCCACGCCCCACAAGGGGGCAATTTGATTGTTAAGGGGGGCAATTCGAAAATTCAAGAAATCGGCTGGATATAACACAACGGGGAGACTTGAGATTGAAGTTAACTAAATTGGAACCTGACATAAATTCTCTTTGCAGCAAGCATCAAGCGCAAGGATCTCACTAAATTTAAATAATTACTAATAATTAAAATAATATAGAAAAATCTTTGATTAAAATTATTTTGCACTTAAATGTCAGTTCTCCATTATATGTTTTGAAAATTTACTTACTGTGTTTGCTTACTAATTTCCTAGTGATTATCGATCCTTTGGCTAGGATCGGGTGCATTTGCTGCTCTCCCCCCAGTAGTGCGCCTGGTCTGGTCGGGGGCCGGGATGATCAAATAAAAACCCATCACATATCTTCACCTTAGATGTGGGCCTGGTGGACCACTGTGGGCAATAGCTCACAGTGAGACTAAGGGTCCACACAAAAAAGGGGGATTCGGGGGAACCAGCTTGTCTGGGGGAACCGCCACTCCCCCCCCCCACTCCCCACCCCCCAAAAAAATTCACCCAACACAACCGACCGACACACAGAAACGCGGGACCTGGAAGGGGGGGGGGGGCTCTGGCCCCTCTGGGAACCGTGAGCCCTTCTAAACAAAATTCAAGTTTCTTTAGTGAACATTTCCATTTTTGAATATTAAAAATGATGCATATGTTGGGGGGGGGGGGGCATAAGAATTTTAGAAAGGCTTGGGTGGGGCATAGCACAAAAAAGGTTGGGAAACACTGCTGTAGACACTGGTTATAAAATTTGCTACTTCTGTCGACCTTAGGGCTACTGCCATACGTGATACCAAGAAATACATTAGCATATAGGTATTCACACCGGGTTGAGGGAGGGACAGGACCTTCGTGGCCTAGTGGTCAAGCCCCCTGCATCGCTCTCAGATAGATGGTCGTGGTTTCGTTTCCCAAATCAGTCATTGGGTTAACGCAGAGGTTCCCAAACCACGGCCCGCGGGCCACTTGCCTCGCGAGGCCTCGTTATTTAAAATAATATATTTTAATAATTTCAAAAAATTGCACTCGGAGCTTCCCGTCCGCTTGCGATAATTTATTCTGCTCGTGGTTGTTATATTCAGATATTATCGAATGCGCCTGTTCAGTTCGCAACCTTCAACTGATCATACGATTTCATTCTGGCGACTATTGTCTGTCGAACAATTTGAACACTTGTGTTCATTCGCTCAGAGATACATTTGTCGTTTTGGTTTGACTTACAGATGCGAGCAGTTATTTTCCGCTATGGCTGTTATGAAAAACAAGCTACGTTCTAGACTCACCAACAGTAACCTAGCTACGCTTACGACTTTGGGCACAACAGATTTGTACCCAGACATTGATAAACTGACATCTTAACTTAAGTAACTGATTATGAAGAACTGTTACAATTGTAAATTAATTATATTAATAGCGATTTTCGAAACTGATTTAAAATTTATTGTTAAATTAACTTTTGATTTTAAAACCAAAAAATGACCGCAGAGTAGTACTGACACTGACTGTATTTAAAGTTTTAGAATTTTGTTGACGAAAGTTAAGGAAGGTAAGAATGATATTGCGCGAATTTTTTAATTTTATAACGTTGTGGCCCGCTTAACTACGGAAAATAGTAGAAATGGCCCTCAGCTTGAAAAGCTTGGGAACCACTGACATAGACCATGACGCCTAACATCTTCTCATTTCTTTCTTAATTATATTAAAGTTTGGGGTCTCATCTCATCATGTTCCTCTTGTACCTTGCGGCGTCGAGGTGAAGTATAAACCGCGGGAGAGTGCCTGCTTACGGGCTTCATGTATCGATATTCCCATGGTCTCTGTTATTCCCTGCGTCCATCGTCTACGTGGTCGGCCTCCTCCTCTGCTTCCCTTTGGTCTGTACATCATTGTTTGTTGTGGTATGCTGTTAGTTGGTAACCTACTTGCATGATTAAATCATGCGACTTGCTGCCTTCTAATGAAATCTAGTGCAGCTATAACTCCCACTTTAGTCCTGATTTCTTCATTTCTGATCTTATCTCTTCTTGATACATTGAGTATTCTTCTCAGGATTCTCATTTCTTTTGTGATTTTTCTTTCCTCTTTTTCTGTCATGCCCAGGTTTGGAATTGGTAACAGAGTTGGCAGGAAGATTGTGTTGTAAAGTGCTTTCTTAGTAGTTATTGATACATGTTTGTTCTTTAGTATTGGTACCATTCGTCCAATGAGTTGGTTTGCCTTACTGCATCTATTTTCGATCTCATCTTCTGATTTGCCATTTGATGATATTATACTTACTAGGTATTTGAAACTCTTTACTTATTTCAAGGGAGGTTAGTTTAGGTGAATTGTTTATTTTCTTCTTTAGTTACAGTCATTGCCTCTGTTTTACTTATACTGTTATGTTCCCTAAACATTTCGTTTCATGTGGTTTTGCAATTCGGCTTCTGATTTTTCTATTAGTGCTTGGTCGTAAGCAAACAGGAGTTCTCTAATGGTGTAATTTGCAGAGGTTCTTCTTCTGTGATCTCGTCTGTCGTGTTCTTGCGGTCTCTGTTTGGCTGGTTCATCACTGTCACCAGTACTATTCAATGCGTATACGGTGCCGATCACTGAACAACAGTTGGACGGGACTGGTAGGACTCTTTGTCATTTGCTAACGACGTTCTCGTGTATCGACAGGGTCGAGATAGACAGGTGGTTGCGAATGATATGCAGGGCAAACTAGATCGAATTTCTTCATGGTGTGCTGATACCGGCGCCCTTGTCAATCCTGCAAAGGCATCGGTTACATGGTTCTCCCTAAACAACTATATTGTGAACACAGACCTGCCGGCAGTAAGAATGGATGGGAGCATTTTGAGTAGAACCCAGTCAATGACATATCTTGGTGTGAGGCTTGATCGTAGACTGTCCTTCAGAGATCATGTCGATTGTGTCATAACGAAAGCTCGAAAAGGTTTGTCAGCAATGAGAGTCATGGCGACTGCCAATATCGAGCAAAGACTGCTAATACTTCTGTTCCAAGGACTGGTGCTTTCACGCATCGAGTATGCCCTGGCCATCCTCACTGTCAGCCCTACATAGATTGGAAGACTTGAAAAGGTACAAAACGAAGCCATGCGCATCATTTTGGAATGCACGAGAGACACCAGCTGTGTAAGAATGAGATACCTCCTTGACTTCCCGACAATGGAACACAGGATCAAGATCTGGAGAGCTCGTGCATACTTAAAAATAAGTGCAGATGAGCAGCACCCTCTGCATGATGCTTTTCAGAGAAAAGGCTAACAGGCTAAAGAGGGGCAATTCATGGATGAGTCGGGCGGAAGATGTCGTCAGACAGGTCTGCAGTCTTACCAGTATCAACCCCGGCAAGGAATGGGTGCCGGTGCCTCCGGCTTTTAAGTGCACTTTCTCCTGCATTATCACACTCGACAGACGGTGCAGAGAGCAGAACCCTGCCGCAGTCAATGCAGAGGTCAATGCGCTCATCTATGAACACTCAGACAGCCCCGAAGTGCTCATCTATACAGATGGATCTGTTTTAAAGCAGCAGAGAAGTGCGTGGGCATTTACAGCCTGTTCAGCGGGCCGAACCGTTCAAGAATCCAGTGGTGCCCACTTTATGACCACGAGCAGCATGACGATGGAGGTGATGGCAGTTACACAGACTTTCATATGGCTGGAATCACAGCATTATACCAAGGTGTGTGTACTAAGTGACTCAATGAGCATGATTCAGAAGGTCGAAGCTGGATCTGTACGTAGACAGTGGACTGAGTCGCTGCGGAAGTCTGTTGTCCGTAAAGTCACATTCATCTTCGTCCCGGGACATGCGGGAGTCGAGGGAAATGAACGAGCTGATAAACTGGCTGGCTCTGCACCCCCTGTAGATGGCCAGCCCATGGATCGTGCCAATGTTATTAACGCCCTTAAAGATATGGCCAGAACAGAGGACTTTGACGTCAGTGAATCTACATCGCTGTCCAGGATGAAAGACTTGGGAGTAAGAATCGGCACGGCCAAGCGCGAGAGGTACATTGAGAAAACGAGGTGCCTCGTCAACCAACACAGAACTGGCACTATTAGCCACCGGACGCTGATGCATATGCTGAAGGGAGGTTCTGAGCACTTATGGACCTGTCCGGAGTGCAATGAAGATACCCCAACTGATCTGTTTGGCTGGTACCTTGTTGTCTATATGTCTTATGAATAAGAGAAGGGATAAGAGTGTATGGTTAATTTCCTGTACATTTGTTGTAGCCCTAAAAGGCCAGCAAAAAATTTCCAATCGATGGAACCAATGTACAATGCTACATTAAAAGTATACAAACATCGTTTAAAATATAAATGTATAACTAAATAATTTATTATAAAATGTAAGTATGTAAATATTAAACAGATTTTCTTTAATAAATCTAAAAGAATTTTATTCGTGTGTAGAAAATTTTATTTCCGTATTAATTTTCTTATTTCTATAAAAATATAAAAGAAGTTTAAAGTTATTTAGTAATATTGTCTGTAGTATTTTTATTTATATTTTTAAAATTTAAGTAATGTCCCTTGCAACAATATTATATGTTTATGTCCCCTACTCGTTGCTTATTTAACTGTTTTTCTTTTAGAAATCTTGTAATTCCGCAGAATGCTCGAACATAATTATTAAGTGTAGTGATCAATGTTATTATGATCTTTTAAATATGCTCTAAGCAACTAGGGAAATGAATGCGCAGTTGAATTGTATGATTTATTATGATATGTTGGAAGATATCAAAATTGATGGGAAAGATTTAAGAATAATAACGAATATTTACTGGAACCAAGTAGCAGAAATTGAAACAGAAAATAAAGAGGGAATTTACGAACAAATAAAGCTAGGAGTACGACAGGACTGTCTTGTCACCAGATCTCTTCTTCCTATATAGCGAAGTAATAATGAGAGAGATCAAAGAGACGTCAGAAATACTAATCGGAGGTTACAATATAAAAAATAATAATAATAATATACGCTATGCAGATGACACAGTATTGGTAGCGGATAATTCAACAGATCTTACAACAATTGTTAGACATTGTTTAGTTTAGTTTAGTTTAGTCGATGGATCAACATCACGGCACACGGGTGCAAGCCATAAGTACTCCGTTCTCCTCCTAATTCAAATCTGAGTCTGGAGAAACTCAGCTCAGTGCACGAACTCCGTAGCACCGGGGAGGATCCTGAAAATACTAGGGTAGATTTTTAACTCTAAATTTTTGCCCGGGCAGCGCCGTTAGGCTACTCTTTTTCGATTACCAACTGCCAAGGGATTTTTTACGTGCGCAACAATACACAAGGGTGTCCGATCTCACTATCCAGAGACCTGGGGAAATTTTATTACTAGAAACCGGGACCTCCAGCACTCTAGGCGGACACCATACCTCGAGACCACGCAGCCCCCGACCAATATTGACATATTACAAGACAATGACATGGTTATGGTAATTTCCCCCTCTGCAGTGTGTCTACCGTGACGAGGTAGAGGGGCTTGTGTGTTCCAATGACCCCAAGAGCTATGCCGACGGTAGCACAGCTACTGGTAGGGTCACCCATGTCGGACAGGTCAAGGGAGAGGGACCAGACCAAGTGACACACAAACCTGCTGCCTTGTAGGTAGACTGGGGACAGTCAAAGGCTAGGGAAAGCACCCCGAACAAATGCTTGTCGAAATCGGATGTACTGAGCCACAGGCTTGACAAAGCAGTGCAACGTAACTTAATTCATGGTGTCACAAATTAAAATTAATCGTTATGGTGCTAATCCCGCGAAGTCCCATCAGGCGGTGATAGTGCCGGGCCCCCTGCCTCGAGGGGGTCCACCCATGACTACTGGTGGTCACCTTCCCCTGTGCTGTGGAGTCAAGGCACAGAGGAGTAGGTTAAGAGCTATTGACCAAACACCCCGGACACTCAACATACTACAGTGGAATGCCGAAGGAGTTTATAACAAGAAAGTCTCCCTAACACAGCGTCTTCATAAAGATAAAATAGATGTGGCATCCATTCAAGAGACACACTTCAACGCCAATCGCAAATTTTCAGTCAGGGGATATCAGGTCACACGTTTCGACCGCGAAGGACACAAAGGAGGAGTTCTAATACTTACACGAAATACAATACCTTGCAGCGAAGTATCTGTGATCTCTGACAACCAAACAGAAATTATAGGTGTTAATATAATGATAAAGGATGTGAAAATAAGAATTTACAATCTGTATAGCCCGGAAGATAAGGATCTTACACTCTCAAACATGAAAATAACTGACACAACTTGCATTGTTGTCGTAGACTCTAATAGCCGTTCAGAAAGATGGGGATACCCAGATACTGACAAAAGAGGAGATGAAGTGGAGGACTGGGGAATATACTCAAATCTCCATCTACTCAACAAAGCGGATGACACACCGAGCTTCTACTCCAGAAGATGGATTACCACTTCTACTCCAGACCAATCAAGCTTGTAATGAATATGGAGTATGTTCCACAGGAGCAAAAGCCTTTGCCCCGCTGGAATTACAAACGAGCAGATTGGGACAGATTTGCCATACTAACAGACAAATATTGTGAAAACATAAATACACGATATGGCAACATGAAGCAAATGGTGGAAAGTCTAAACAGAGCAATAATACGGGCAGCCACTGAGTCTATTCCAAGAGGAGCGAGGAAAAATTACAGACCATACTGGACTGAAGAACTACAAATTTGGAGGAGAAAGTTGAAGATCGCAGAGAGAGAACAAACAACTGAAGCGAACATCTCTCTCTCAAAGCCATCTCAGCAAAATATAAAAGAACAGTAAATCAAACAACAAGAGATTGTTGGAGGGAAAAGAAACAAAACCTGAATTTTGACAGGGATGGAAACAAACTATGGAAACCAGTGAAAGCCATGAACAATGAAGGACATAGAAACAAATAAATAACAATTAAACAAGGAAATGCCTTGCTTACAGGAAAAAAGGCTGCAAATGCACTAATGGAACACTACGCCAGTGCAAACCACACTGATATTACAAACGAACAGAAGAAAGCAATCAAAGATAAACAGATACATCATAGTAATACAGAGACAGCAGCAGAATATATGATGGCAAATCTAACAATGGAAGAAATGGAACAGGCAATGAATACCCTAAAAAAGTAGAAATTACCAGGAAAGGATGGAATCACAAATGAAATGCTAATAGGACTTGGCACTAAGACAAAAAAGAAATACTAGCAGTCCTAAATTACAGCTGGAAGAGGGGAATAGTCCCACAGACATGGAAGGAGGCTATACTAATACCGGTCCCAAAGAAAGGAAAAGACCTTGAAGAACCAAATGGCTATCGACCTATCAGTCTACTTAGCTGTGTAGGAAAATTAATGGAACGCATTATCAATGGCAGGCTAACATGACATCTGGAAGAAAACCAACTCTTAACACCACACCAAGCAGGATTCAGAAAGTACAGATCCACTGGAGATCAAATAACCTATATAGCTCAGGAAATAGAGGATGCCTTCCAAGAGAAAAAGCACACACTAGCGGTCTGGATAGATTTAGAAAAAGCATTTGATAAAGTATGGAAGGAAGGACTGAAAGTAAAACTGCATAATATGCATGTTTGTGGGAAAATGTACAAATGGATCAGCCACTACCTTGAGAACAGAACTGCTAGGACAAAAGTACAAGGACAAACCAGCAAAATGATGCTGTTGGAGCAAGGTGTCCCCCAAGGAGGAGTTATTTCATCAACATTATTTCTAGCATATATAAATGACATCACAGAAATTTTCCAGCCAGAGTACACACATCATCTTTTGCGGATGACCTAGCCATATGGACATCTGAAGAATATATTAGTACAGCTAACAGCAGAATACAGCAAGCCCTATTAGCAATAGAGGACTGGTCAAAATCATGGCTAGTGAAGATAAGTGAGGAGAAAACAACATGCACAGTGTTCTCCCTCTCAAATAAAACTCAGCAAACTAAGCTGGAATTGAATGGAAAAATATCGCGCCATGAAGAAAATCCAAACTATCTAGGAGTCACCATTGATCGTCGCCTGACATGGAAGACACAGGTTGAGAAAAATCGAACAAGAGCAAGGCAAAGAATGGCAATCATGAAAAAGCTTGCTGGTACAACGTGGGGAGCAGATGAGAAAGTTCTCAAGAAGTTATATACTGGACGGGTGAGGCCAGTACTGGAATATGGCATTGCAGCTTGGGCAACAGCAGCTAAGTCAAACTTTAACAAAATAAGTAGAGTCCAAAATCAAGGAATGCGAATCATAAATGGAAGCCTGAAGACAACGCCTATTAATGAACTAGAAAAGATCACTTGTTTACAACCAATGCAGGATAGCAGAGATAGCAGAGCCCAGCAACAAGCAGAAAAATTTAGAAGATTGACAGACCACCTTATGTATAAAAGGTTTAGTGGTTTTGGAAAGGGAAGACTGAAGCGTAGCAACTTTGTAGAAACTGCAAAACGAAAGATTAGGGCAGATCCTATACTTAACATGTCAACAGTCAAACCCATTTACAGTGCAGACAAGTTCCCAGCTTGGAGACAGCAGCAACTGCCTGAGATTATAGAAAACATTCCCGGTATTGAGAAAAAGAACACTCAGCATGAAACCGAAAGAAGAGAAATAACCCTAAACTACATAAAAGAACATTACCCAAGCAGCAATTGGACCCATGCATATACAGATGGATCAGCCAAAGATTCAATTAAAAATGGAGGAGGAGGAATTCTCTTTAATTTAAAAAATGGAGTGAAAAAAACACAGTCAGTGGCAACTGGAAAATTTTCAAGTAACCTCAAAGCGTAGGTAGAGGCTTTGAAAACTGCAGCAGAAATGCTCTTGATGGAGGAAAATAAAGAGAAGCAAATAGCTATCTTCACAGATGCAAAGTCAGCTGTCTCAATACTGAAGAGCAAAAACAGCACAGAACTACCTGACCTAAGAGCAGCACTCCATGGTCTATGCCAGAAATCCAAAAAAGTTGTAATACAATGGATCCCATCACATTGCAGTATACCTGGAAATGAAGAGGCTGACAGACTAGCAAAAGAGGGTGGACGATTAACACAGCCTGACATAGATATAACGTATAATGAGGCAAAAAGGTTTATAAAAAGCACTTATAGAACCAAATGGGGATCAGAGCATCCAGGCCACCAGAAGGATGATGCATATTACAAACTCGACCGAAGAGAACAAGTAGCAATCTTCAGACTCCGCACAGGACATAACAGGCTGAAACACCACTTGTTCAATAAACTAAAGATAGGAGATACCGATGAATGTAATTGTGGAACTGGTAAAATGACAGCTAAACATTTGCTGCAGGAGTGCCCAATATATGCAGAACAGAGAAATATATTTTGGCCCACGCCTGCTTCATTTGAGGACAAGCTCTATGGAGATATCAACAAGCTCAAGTTGACTACAGCTTACTTTAACTACATTCAGGTTGACATCTAAAGGTGCATGAAGATGTATTTAGACTGTCACTCTTCATACCACAGGTATGTTGGTTACAAAAGCGTCCCAGAGGCATGAAACGGAATATTGCTTGGATAGCAAATCCATTACGTGGAAAGTCCGAATCGAAAGCTCACTGTGTGGGCTTCATAAAAGGTGGAAAAGTGTCCTAGTGGCACGAAATGGAATATTGCTTGGATAGCAAATCCATTATGTGGAAAGTCTGAATCGAAAGCTCACTGTGTGGATGTCATCTGCAGACTGCATTCTTCTGGTTTCCGGAGCCTATGGTGAACTGAAGGCCCAATATACGGAAGTGAGGCTACGCAGCCATGTGCAGGACGTGACGATTCCTGTGGTGAGCCCAGTACCAGAGCGCTGTGTGATGGCTCTGCAAGTATGGAAGCCTCCTTGGATGGCGGGGAATGCCCATGGTCTGCCCCTGCCTGCCCTTGAGGGTTGACCAGGATGTCTTTGGCTGTTCTATATGGGCCAGCTAGAATGGGGGATAACACCACAACAGTGAGATTCAAACGTCCTAAGAAACCCCCGGGAAGGTTAATCCGGTCAACAAATGCCCGCAGAAGTCGGATGTGTCGGCCTAACGGCGCAAGAACGCAGCTCTGATGTAAACAGGCACAACGCAGTCACGTCCGAAAAAAAAAAATTCTGATGAACGCAGAAGAAGAAGTTATGGTAATTTATATCACACTTTTAAGTTTTTTTTTTTATTTGAATCCCCCCATATATTTTTTACGAAGTGACTATTCGCAATAGAACTGCGAATAGAGAAAAATTATATTCGCAGTAGAAGTAGGTCACGTGATTATTCCTATGCGTGTGGCTATATTATAATATTTCGTTGTTGTATTAACGTGTCTTCAGTAGCAATGTGGTAAGTGTCTCCGCCTGTCACGCGGGATCTCGAGGTTCTATTCCCCATCCGGGATGCAATATATGTTTTTTTTTTTCATTTTTAGCACCCAGGCAGCGACGGAGTGATCGAGTGTCGGAATCGACGGATCCAATAGATGTCTTTGTTTAACGTTAATTTTATTACAGAGATTAAGAGTAGAAAAGGGCAGGCAAAAGCCGCATTTCAGAAAATGAAGGGTATCTGATGCAATAAGTCGCTATCAATGAATGTAAGAAATAGAGTGCTAAAATGCTTTATAGAACCAGTTTTGCTGTATGGCAGCGAATCTTGGAATGTAAATGAACAAATTAGGAAGAACTTAGAAGCAACAGAGATGTGGTTTTTAAGACGAATGTTGCGAATTCCTTGGACTGCCAGAGTAACTAACAACGATTGTCTGAAAGAGGCTAATAAAACTAGAACACTACATACAACAATAAGAAAGAGACAAACAGCTTTCTTTGGTCATGTGATGAGAAGAGAAGCATTGGAGAACATCGTGACAACTGGAAATATCGAGGGGAAGAGAGACAGAGGCAGACCAAGAGAAATGATGCTGGACAGTTTGAGACGGTGGCACGGAGGAATATCATCAGCAGAGTTGATCCAGAACACCAAAGACCGAGATCTGTGGAGAGCAATGAACGCCTACGCCAGCCGGCACGGCACTTGATGATGAACTGAAATATCGCCACAAATTAACCACCCTCATACTGGCTCAAGCTATAATTGACTAGTGAGCGGACGCTGTGACGCTTTCACTGTACAGGGAAAAAAGATCTGGAGACATTACACATCCCTGTCTAACGCCTCTTTTAATAGGCTGATATTGACCTATATCGTTATCAATTCTGATGACAGTTTGTTGTTTCCAATATATGTTGTTGTTTTTTTTACATTTTTATTTACACATGGATGCCTGGTAACAGTAAGTGTACAGAAACGAAAGTTAACAATTCTTGAATTCACCTGGGGACACAATTATTTGGAGGGATCGTTATTTGTATTGGGGATACAAATTCTGGAAAATTATTGTTGATATTTCAACAGCACTAACGTAATGTAAAAATACAACGGGATGCCAGAAGAATGGACAGAAGTAAGAAGAAGGGTGATTCATTAAAAATTACTGAGAATTCGGCAGAATTCTAATGCGAATATAATTTGTCTCTGTTCGCAATTCTATTGCGAATATAATTTTTCTCTATTCGCAATTCTATTGCAAATATAAATTTTCTCTATTCGCAATTCTATTGCGAATAGAGCCTCCCTATTTCTTAAGTGTTCAAACACCTAAGTTCAAAGCACCATTTTCTTCTGCCTTACATCTCCCAACGAAGCCTTGGCCATCAACCAACTCAGGCCAAGCCATGCAATGTAGACTTGTTTGTGCTTGTTCGGGTTTCGCAGCTCAAGTGTTCTCCAGGCTGAGGGTTCTAAGCCTCACCCAAACCCTCTTTAGTCACCTCTAACAACACACTCGGTAGTTTACACTGTTATAATTCTTTGCATCCCTAAAGGGCTCCAGTAACTCAATCACTGCTCCGGGAATCTAAGATTCCAACATCCTTTTTGAAATACCCCCTTATAACATGCAGTAAACCAATTGGAGAATATGACATGTGCCATAGTTTGAAAACTATCGTCCAATATGACATGTGCCATAGCTTGAAAACTATCGTCTCTTGAGCAGATATAGGAAAAATAACAGAGTTACCACACAAACAATTCTCATGCTTTAGTGTATAAAAATCAAACAAGAAAACAAATGCAACAGTAAATGCTTATTTAAAAGGGAAACTGTATACATAGTTGAAGTATGAATAAAGTGATACTTTATACATAGTTGAAGTATGAATAAATGGATACTTTATACATAGTTGAACTGTGACATTACGTTAGTCCTTTCTGGCTGTTTAAATATCAAGAATAATTGTTTGTGTCCTTTCATCCGTTTCATTTCCGTTAGTCCTTTCACTTGTATCACAAGAGGCGGCATCAGACATAAAATGGTGTGTCCTTGAGGATTATATAAGCGACCACCTACCCTGCTCTGTACTGATACCTAAGTCCAGTACAGTCGGGGCTCAAGAGGAAAGACTAACTAACTAACTTACACTCACTTTAATCAACACAATTATAAATATAAAAAGTTTGCATATAACCCCACAAACCCAAAGAGATAAAGGATACTAAGTTCCTCTTTCTCAATGTGATCCTGCCCGTCATAATTAATTTAACCGTTACAGGCCCATTGGCTTGAGACCATAAATGTGTATGGGTTATGCTGAACATATTCTCTTGTGATAGACATGACATTGCACATCAAAGTTGCCTTCTATCATGAGATTGACATTTGACTTTCACCCAATTAATTGCTGAACAATTTTTAAAAAAAAAAAATTGTCCGGCAAGGAAACGAACGATTGATATTTGACTTTCACCCATTTAATTGCTGAACAATATTTAAAAAAAATTGTCCTGCAAGGAAATGAGCCTCGAGCTCCCGCCCATCAGGCGGAGACACTAACAACTATGCTACTGACGACATGATTTTGAATCAACATCATCAACACCATCATCATGATCTTCCACTTCTGCCGTTAAGCGTAGGGGGGAGGAATAATTTGCGTTCCAGCGCCCGGTGGGCGGCACTGGATAGTGTCATTCCGTTTGGTTGTACAATGTCTTTGATGTCGTCAACCCATTTTCTTCTTGGACGTCCTCGTGGTCTCGTCGCAAATGATCTTTGATGTAAGGCCAGTGATGGTAGTTGCTGCTGTTGCATTCTAACGACGTGGCCAAACCACTTGATCTTCTGTCTTTCAATAAATGTGGCACAAGGTGTTGATCCCACAGTCTGTCTGATAATAGCATTTCATACTCGGTCTCGGATTGTTAAGTTGGCAGCTCTCCTCAGGCATCTCATTTCGCAGGTGTTGATTTTGCAAAGGTGTAATTTTGATAAGTCCAGGTTTTAGATTGGTAGCATAGGGTTCGTGTGAATATGCTGTTTATTATCTGTCGTTTTGCGGACATGGGTGTTTGGATGTTCCAGTAAGGGTGATAGTTGATGTGTAAGTGCACTAGCTAACTTTTTGACATCTGATTTCAATTTCTCTGTCCAATCTGCCATCTTCTGTGATACTTCCAAGGTATTTGAATTCTTTAACTTGTTTCAGAGTTGTGTTATTTATCTGTATATTTTGAATTAACGAAAATGTATAATATAGCCACACGCTTGTCCCGATGACGTCACGTACGTTAAGTCATGTGACTTGACAAATCACGTGACCAGCCGGGACATTTCAACAATGTATAAAGGGATACTTTATACATAGCTGAAGTATGAATAGTCACTTTGTATTTACAATTGAGTAAACAAATTTAGGATCGGGTTCAAGATGGCGGTGTAAACCGCGTCGCTCGATTCAGAGATTAATTATGTGTTCTGTGCGTGTTTCCTAACATCAATCTGTTCAAATAAGGATGAACCTACGACAGGTCCAGCAAACCGGTAGGGAATTTGGTACTTTTGCTTTCTTTCACCCCAAACAAACTTTGCCAGCTATATTTAGAGTCACCAGCTATATTTAGCGCCGACGGTGATCTCCTCTGTGTTCGGCTGGACTGCGTGTCAGTGCGTTTCAATTGCCCCACACCACAGTGTTTCTTTGGCTGTGGCAACCGTTTCTGTGTGAGTGTCTGTCTCATTATGAGTTTTCTGGAACTGGCAGCAGCTGTCCACGACAAGCAGAGTAGCGTGGCTTTTCTGCAGCATCATAGCATCTTACATTCTGCAAGATGCTGTTCTCATAATCATCGCTGATCAGGACACACATTCGGCCTGGCACAACTGTAGTCTCCGACCTCTGGCGTGCGTACAACGGAATTGGAAGTATTCCCGAATTGATGCATCTCACAGTCAACCACTCCTACAACTTTGTGGACCCTACCACCGGTGCACATACTCAATGTATCGAGCGCATGTGGAGAACGGCCGAGGATAGAAACAAGAGGCAGAATGGAACACACACACAGGCATCTACTAGAGTCCTACATGTGCGAATTCATGTGGCGCCGACAGACTAAATGCGCTGGTCTAGATGTGTTCAACACCATTCTTGCGGACATTGTTGGATTCTGGCCACCGCAAGAATAGCGCACCACCGCCGCATAGAATTGCGCACCGACCTACGGCGCAACACACGGAACCCCTGGATGTTCGGCGCAACACAGGGAACCCCTGGATGTGACGTCATACCCTGGGATTCCCTTTTGTTTGGGGTGAAAGAAAGCAAAAGTACCGGGAATTTATTTGTTCAAGTACTATTGCTCGAGAATTATGGAGGAAATTGAAAGAAAAAGGCAACTCTATCTACGTTCACGCCGGAAACAACACACCCAAGCCGAACAACAACAAGCGACTAACAACAACTGCTCAACTTCGAAATACTTCAAATAGAAAGGAGATTTTCTGGACTTGGAATGTTACTGGTCTAGGATATAAGGAACCAGCTGTCGTAGAGTTTATGAAAAAAAAAATCAAATATTCAATTATTAGGACTCGCAGACACTAGGAAAAAGGGGCAGAACACGAAACGAACACATGAAGGTTACGTTCTTATATGGAGTGGCGTTGACCAGCGAGCTACAGCTAAACATGGAGGGGGTTTTTTGTTACATCCAGACAAAGCGAAAGCCATTATCAACACTAAATTTATTTTGAATAACGAAGACACAAACAATAGATTGCACGATTTATTGCCTGGCATATTTCGCTGCATCTCGTCAGGTACATACTGCAGAAATCACACAACGTAAAGTGAAATAACTAGATAAATCCTTCAAACTGAATACACATGTTCGCACAGTAATGTCGATTGTCGTAGTAGGCAGAACTGTGTGTGCGCTTGAGGTTGGCCAGCTTAGACTGGGTTTCTTCTATCTGGTTTTTTGTCAGTCGTCTCAGAATTTTTCTTGTTGGACATATTCTGTCCGCCCTGAGAGATCTGATATACCGGTGAGGGAATATTCCCGTCTTTAGGCATTCCTCGAGAAATCTCAATCGACACTTCGATACCGATATTTTACACTTCAGCTTGAGTAATCCATCCAATCGCTTCACAGTTGGTAATGGGAGGCAACGTTTCAGAAATTCAAAACAATGTTTTCCCGTAATGTCAAGGAGACAGATGAACTAATTGTGATGGGTGATTTTAACGGACGAATAGGTACGCGAAGAACACCGTGGGATGATTGCATGGGGCCATTCATTCAGCGACACAGAGACTGATTGTAACAGCAATGGTCAACATCTACTCAACATATGCTCCGAACATGAACTAATAATAGCAAATGGGTGTTTGCAACATCGTCGTAGCCGCACCAAAACATGGTATAAATGGAATGACATAGACCAAAGGTTCCCAAACTTGTGGCCCGCCAGATGTTAGTAAGTGGGGCGCGAGGCCTCGTTATGTAAAATAATATATTTTAATAATATCAAAAAATGCACTGTGCTCGTGGTAGTTATATTCAGATATTATCGAATGCGCCTGTTCAGTTCGCAACCTTCAGCTGATCATATGATTTCATTCTGGCGACTATTGTCTGTCGAACAATTTGAACACTTGTGTTCATTCGCTCAGAGATACATTTGTCGTTTTGGTTCGACTTACAGATGCGAGCAGTCATTTTCCGCAATGGCTGTTATAAAAAACAAGCTACGTTCCAGACTCACCGACAGTAACCTAGCTGCGCTTATGACTTTGGGCACAACAGATTTGTACCCAGACATTGATAAACTGACATCTTAACTTAAGTAACTGATTATGAAGAACAGTTACAATTGTAAATTATTTATATTAATAGCGATTATCGAAACTGATTTAAAATTTATTGTTAAATTAACTTTTGATTTTAAACCAAAACATGACCGCAGTGTAATACTGACACTGACTGTATTTAAAGTTTTAGAATTTTGTTGACGAAAGTTAAGAAAGGTAAGAATGATATTGCACGAATTTTATAATTTTATAACCTTGTGGCCCGCTTAACTACCGAAAATAGTAGAAATGGCCCTCAGCTTGAAAAGCTAGGGAACCACTGGGTTAACGGATTAAAATTGTTTCGTCGCTAGAGCTACGGTGTTAGTATTTTCTGCAACTCTTCCAGTAGGCTGTTCCGCGAAAAAGATTCAAGCATATGGAATACAATCCGATAAAACCCACTTGTATATAGTTATCAGTTATCAGTTATCAGTTATCAGTTATCAGTTGGGGCATCTTCATTGCACTCCAGACAGTTCCATAGGTGCTCTGATCCTCCTCCCCCCCCCCCCCAGAATATGCATCAGCGTCCGGTGGCTAATAGTGCCAGTTCTGTGTTAATAGTGCCAGTTCTGTGTTGGTTGACGAGGCACCTCAACTTTTCCCGATGTACCTCTCGTGTCTGGCCGTGCCAATTATTACTCCTAAATCTTTCATCCTGGACAGCGATGTGGATTCACTGACGTCAAAGTCTTCTGTTCTCGACATGTCTTTAAGGACGTTAATAACATCGGGACGATCCCTGGGCTGGCCATCTGCAGGGGTGCAGAGCCAGCCAGTTTATCAGCTCGTTCATGTCCCACGACTCCCGCTCGGGACGAAGATGAAGGTGACTTTACGGACAACAGACTTCCTCAGCGACTCAGCCCACTGTCTACGTACAGATTCAGCTTCCGAATCATGATAATTGAATCACTTAGTACACACACGTTGGTATAATGCTGTGATTCTAGCCATAGGAAAGCTTGTGTTACTGCCATCACATCCATCGTCATGCTGTTCGTTGGCATAGTGTGGGAACCAGTGGATTCTTGAACGGTTCGGCCCTCTAAACGGGCTGTAAATACCCATGCACTTCTCTGCTTCTTTACAACAGATCCATCTGTATAGATGAACACTTCGGGGTTGTCTGCGTGTTCATTGATGATTGCGTTGACCTCTGCATTGACTGTGGCACGGTTCTGTTCTCTGCACCGTCTGTCAAGTGTGATAATGCAGGAGAAGGTGCACTTAAAAGCTGGAGGCACAGGCACCCATTCCTTGCCGAGGTTGATACTGGTAAGACTGCAGATTTGTCTGATGATATCTTCCGCCCGACCTATCCATGATTTGCCCCTATTTAGCCTGTTGCCCTTTTCTCTGAATATATCTTCATGCAGAGGGTGCTGCCCATCCGCACTTATTTTCAAGTATGCACGAACTCTCCACATCTTGATCCTGTGGTTCATTGTCGGGAGGTCAAGGAGGTATCTCATCGCTACACAGCTGGTGTCTCTCGTGCAGCCCATAATGATGCACATGGCTTCGTTTATATGGGTAGATGGCGTGTATGGTATATAGTTATCTACAGTAAATAGGTCGTATTACTCACACCACAGAATATTAAAACATATATTCAATTACGCCACACATGAAAATAGCTGAACACGTATTCGAAGCCCTAAGTGTGTGTAATGACTCCACATGCAGGACAAATCCTCCTATTCTGTCTTTCATCTCCCAATGAAGCATAGGCTCTCAACCAACTCAAGCAAAACAATTCTATCGTTTGCTATCTCAAACAGCACCGTCCATGCCCACCGACATTAACCATCTCTGTCTCTGATTGTCTTCTCCGTGTGTTATCGGTCTCACTCTATTTCTTTTTGGCCTGTGGATTCGAATGAAATGACTTTTTATTTACACCATTAACATATGTTCTCAATGTGTGTTCTATGCAGCGCCCTGTTTTAATCCCTGTCCCTTTCTATCTCGTCTCACACACGCTTGATTCGCTGGCATTTGTTTAGTTCTCTCCAAAAGCTCCGAATTAATGTTATGTTATCACTATGGACATACCCGCATTTTGGGCATTCCCATGCGTGCTCAGTCCTACAATGCAGCAGCCATCGCAAAGTATCTCTACTCACTGTTTCCATGAGTAGTTGGGTATAATATCTGCGCTCTCTCTCTCTCTCTCTCTCTCTCTCTCTCTCTCTCTCTCTGTCTCTCTCTCTCTCTCTCTCTCTGTCTCTCTCTCTCTCTCTCTCGATCGATCGATCGATCGATCGATCGATCGTGCGAAATGATCACGTGTTCGGGTATGGTACCTAATTATGATGATTTTTTCTAATCTGAAACAAATGTGACACGTGTACTCACCAGCCGCTGGATCATCATTCTGAGAGATGCACGTGTTGTTTGCAATCAAAGTACCGTCGGATTCTGACTGGTATGTCCAGGTGGAACAGCCTACAGATACGACAGACACAAGTTTACATGAAGGTTGTCGATACAACATTAGTGACACCAACTGTACCGTGTTCAAGGACGGTACATATAAACGCAGGAAGGAGGGAGAGACAGTAAGACAGGAGAAGACATTGAAGATGCTGGACAGCTTGGCATCACACAAGGTGTTGGTCGCTTGCTACAGTCGGATCTTAGATGCAATTATGGCACTTGTTATGATGACGACGATAATGATGATGATAAAGACATGAAAACAAAACATTTTAGAGTGCGAATGCGATAATAATAACTTGTATGTTAAGACGTAATAATACATTGTTAATTCTATAGTCTGACTACTCCAGAAATATGTTGAATGAGGTCTAAGGTTTTTGTTTCAGAACGTGAAATGATGTGAAGGATTCTCTATGAATACCAACATCTCGGACGAGTAACGTTATAAAATAATTTCTATATACAAATTTCACACAATGTACGTATTATGTCCACATGTATCTGGTTCTATACAAATGCTAACACCACGCCAGTGCCACAACATCAAGTAAGACATTTTGTTGTATTGTCCACACGCCAGTGCCACCACATCAAGTAAGACATTTTTTTGTATTGTCCACACGCCAGTGCCACCACATCAAGTACGACATTTTGTTGTATTGTCCACACGCCAGTGCCACCACATCAAGTACGACATTTTGTTGTATTGTCCTGTAACAGTTTCCTGCCATGAGTCCGTGATGTTATAGCGTCATCACATCTTGTAGGCCTAGAGTACGGGGAAAGACATGGCAAGTCTTTCCCTCACTGTGACAAGCGACGAGCCTCGGTGACGAACTGGCATCCGACCGTGCTCATGACCTCACCAGTGGAGATGGCTATCAGTGTCTCTAGCGCGCCCGTCAAAAGGTAAGAAATAACTGATAATTATTAATTAGCAACGACATGAGCAGTTGTGTCAGTCAACAACAGAACATTTACTCATAGTAAGTGATCTATATTCTTAAGCTAGCCGAACAACATGTCATTACATATTAACCTATCTGTTATATTCTTAGCAGTTTCAGTGCCAACAAAAAAATAGATTTGGACCAAACAAAAATTGATGGCCAAACCTGGGAAGTAGGGGTGTGACTTCAAAGTTGTTAATACGGTAGCAGACATCTTGTACTATATATCACATTAAAGGGGGTTCATAAGAAAACAAATGTATAAAAGTCCATGGCAGATACTGGAAGTCGCTTAAGACGATTAATCATCCCCTGGCACTTAATCAGTGAATGTAACAGACAAACAACATTCAACATCTGCTTCGTTTATACATTAAATATAATCTTATGTTATTTTTAGCCATTTTAGTTACATTTTCAAAATTGCTTTTTAATTATGCAACCTGTATAGCTGAATACTTCTAGAAGAAAAAAAAAAAAAATCCAACGGTACCTTATGCAAGTATGTAGGTCAATTCTAAGCCGAGATATTAATGTTTGTGTGTCAGTTTATCATTTCTATGAACAAAGAGGAAAATACTATTTGAGCCCTTTGACAAAGTGTGACCTTAACACTCACATCACTGTTGTTAACACATACGCTAAAGGGAGGTAAAAACTGCCGATGTTTCCTAAGTAAAGGGAAGGTAACTGCTGCCAAGTTTTACACACACACGCGCGCGCGCGCGCGCGCGCACACTCTGACCACGTCATGCTGTGACGACGTCAGTCCGCGAGCGCTGCTGCACACGGTTTCTTTCAGCGCGAGACCTCGAGCTTAGATCCATTTTTACCAGAGGAGTCGCATTGAAAAATACCCAAACATAAAAGATCTCGACCGTGTAGCGTGATTAACAAATTACACATAAATACTAAAATGGATGTTGAATGCAAACATGCATTCATTGGCATTCTAAACGCTGTGAATATTACATACCAATATTAAATAGTCATCCTTGAAGTAAGACAAGGAAACGGCTATTTCCCGCTATTGAAATGTCACATTACAGCATGCGATCTTCACCATTTTAGTTTGGGATGTTCCCTCTGACTTTAATAGTCGAAAATTACGCAATATACATATATGTAAACATGGATGCTAAATCTAATAATACATACTAGAACAACCAAAGATATCCACCAAAACGTGATTTGCTGGTCTATAAACAACATACTGTATCTCTGTGTAGGAAATGAATTCCAGACACGTGAGATGTACAGAACATAAAGCATGGAGGGAAAAACTACATAACGTAATAGGTTTCTTTTTTGACGCAATCTTGAAATAATCGGGGAATTTAATATAATGAGTACGCATAACCTCCTCGGATCGGTGACACAAATACAAGTAACCAAATGTCACCGCAAAGATTATTCCGGATAAATTCGGCGATTCTGAGTTGTAGTGGCTAGTTATTTTTATCAACTCACCAAAAGGATATTCTGGATCTGTGCAAGGGACAACCACCTGGTCATCAACGCCCGTGCCTGATGGCCCAGCAGTCCTATAGGTACAAGACAACCCTTGAAGACTGCAGCAGCGAGCAACTGCTTGCGTACCTATATCAGGAATCAGATCATTAGCACATGTGACCACATTGTCATTCGTGTGTGTGTGTGCGTGCGTTCGTGTGTGCGTGCGTGCGTGCGTGCGTGTGGTTGTTTTTTTTTTTTTTTCGTGTACTCTAGTAACCCAAATTGCGAAACGGAAAATTAAATAAAAACTCTGAATATTGTACGACAGTAGTGAGCGGGATGGGAGTAGGTTATGTATCACGTTTTACCTCCATCCAAATACTGGTATAAAACCTATTTGAACATGCGACTTCATCATAAATTAATCATCATCATGTGCTTTGCCGATGAGCGTGTGCGATCATGTTCCGCCATCTCACACGATCTCCACAGACTCAGATCAGACCTGTATTCTTGTGACGATTATGCCATGTGGCCAATCCATCCAGGTATTTATCTCGCAGCCTTCCCCTTTGTTCTTTTCCCATGGATAGTGCCAGTTGTCGCTAAGTTTTCTAGGTTATCCCCCGTCATAATGACGAATCATGATGTTCTAAGCATCTGTAAAGAAGGTAGTTTACCATTGCTTTCATTCTTGACAGTGACAATACTGATCGATGACCGTAGCCAATGTCTCAATGGGGGATAAACGGGTGCTCCACTGTGCCCAAGGGTGTTCCGTAGACTAGCCGAGGGAAGGAGGCACCTTACTTCTCCTGTAATTGGGGATACCCCTATCCCGCCACACATAAACTTAACACATTATTGTGGTGAAGCCCCGATGCACTCCACGTTCACTAAGAGATGTGCACACAATAGTATTTATGTACAGGCAGCTCTTCTAATTTGCCAATCTTTGCCAGGACAAAGGATATTTACGGCATGCTGTGTATTGTTATTACGTCGTTGTCGTGCGATCTGTGATGTGGCCAGTCTCTTCCGAGAAGGCTAGCCAATCTATCAAATATCCAGGAATTAAAATTGGCGTGGGGAATAACGTCCTTGTGTTGTAACAATGGTACACAACAGGATTTAGACTCAGTACATATCAAACTGAAGCGAAAGCTCTATCTTTAAGCGATGATGCCCTCTCTGGGAGAAAGTAAAATAAAGTACAATTTCCCAAGCCTTGAGGAGTATTTGGTTTACGTTACTAGCCCATATTTTTAGATGCCAATCAGCAATAGATGGTTGATGTGGTCAATAAAACACCGGCCGACTTTTACTTCCCTGACCATTTCAAGGTACACATGTTAGGCTGGGTTGATCAGAGAGGCCATGTAAATTCAACACAAAACAAATCTCAGTCTCGATGTGAATTCGAAAACATGACCTCCAGGTAGGCATGCAGGCGTGCTAGCCTTTGTGCCAACACTGTGAGGGTAAGTGACCTTTAACCCCACTCCTTGATGCAGACAGACAACAATATTACACGATGTTTAAATACCAATTTCTAAAATGAGATGCAGCGATGCAAACAATACAGTCACTCGCAATATTGTATTTGTTTGGACAGTTAAATTAATGTAAATTTGGAAATCTTAAACAGATGAGCGGTTTCAACTATCCAGAAATGGCCATAACAGTGAATGGAAGATGGGGGATGCCATATAGAAAACTATTGCGAACAAAAGTAGGCTTTTGCGAGATGAAAAAACATACTCAGAGACACTAGGTTGTTAACTGCAGTGATAAAAAGAGTGTTAAAGTGGTCTATGTAGCCTATACTGTTGTATGTATTTCAGATATGGACAATACAATAAGCAGACAAGCAAAGAAAGTCTCGGAGGCATCGGAAATATGGTTTCTGGGGTAAATGAGAAGAATTCCATTGGTGGAAAGGCACAAAAACAAGTCTAAGATGCACTTCAAGAATCAGAGGAAACACACAGATATGGTGTATTTTTAATGGATGTGGTGTTTTTGAAAATATTGCCGTTCCAAGTGTTGTATTTACCCCTTATGTTGCATGAGTTCACAGAGGGTGAATACAAAACTTTGAACGGCAATATTTTCATAAACCCCACAGTCATTAAAATACACCACATATTAAAGATTTTAGACAAAGGCGGTCAAATTTGTTTGGCACATATTTGAAAACTTAGTGACAACTGCCAAACGCAATGATTAAAGAGCAAGGGGACGACAAAATAATACATATCTGGGTGGCTTGGCCAAATGGCATAATCAGGACAAGAACACACACCTGATTCGAGATGGGTCATTTTGATTATGTGAGATGTGAACCATAATCGCCCACACTTATCGAAATGGGTTATTGTGATGATAATAAATGTATAAACAAATTTTTAACACAATAAAAACAATGTTGGGAGAAGCTTACCAACTGTAGACCAGAAACCATCAATTGCCCTACACACAACCTGTCCATTCGTTAGAACTATCTGCTCACCATCTCGTCGCCAGTCATTGTTCTGAAATCAGTCAATACAAGCAAGAGTGTTTGAAACTAAACTTATATTCAGACTTCAAACAACAATTGTGGGAAGAAAGAGGTAACTGGTACAGAAAGACAGAAGTAAATTAAGGTACTATATTAATACATTCAGCAGCAACTTGCCCTCTTTTTTTAACTATGTTGCATACATCAAGGTCCTTAGGACATCCATGGAAGAGATATAATTATTAGTGTCCTCAACTTCGAGATATAATTATGTGTCCTCACCTACGAGATATAATTATCAATGTCCTCAACTACGAGATACAATTATCAATGTCCTCAACTACGAGATACAATTATCAATGTCCTCACCTACGAGATACAATTATCAATGTCCTCAACTACGAGATACAATTATCAATGTCCTCACCTACGAGATACGATTGTCAATGTCCTCAACTACGAGATATAATTATCAATGTCCTCAACTACGAGATACAATTATCAATGTCCTCAACTACGAGATACAATTATCAATATCCTCAACTACGAGATACGATTGTTAATGTCCTCAACTACGAGATATAATTATCAATGTCCTCAACTACGAGATACAATTATCAATGTCCTCAACTTCGAGATATAATTATCAATGTCCTCAACTACGAGATATAATTATCAATGTCCTCAACTACGAGATATAATTATCAATGTCCTCAACTACGAGATACGATTATCAATGTCCTCAACTACGAGATACAATTATCAATGTCCTCAACTACGAGATATAATTATCAGTGTCCTCAACTACGAGATACGATTATCAATGTCCTCAACTACGAGATATAATTATCAATGTCCTCAACTACGAGATACAATTATCAATGTCCTCAACTACGAGATACAATTATCAATATCCTCAACTACGAGATACGATTGTTAATGTCCTCAACTACGAGATATAATTATCAATGTCCTCAACTACGAGATACAATTATCAATGTCCTCAACTTCGAGATATAATTATCAATGTCCTCAACTACGAGATACAATTATCAATGTCCTCAACTACGAGATATAATTATCAATGTCCTCAACTACGAGATACGATTATCAATGTCCTCAACTACGAGATACAATTATCAATGTCCTCAACTACGAGATACGATTATCAATGTCCTCAACTACGAGATACAATTATCAATGTCCTCAACTACGAGATACGATTATCAGTGTCCTCAACTACGAGATACGATTATCAATGTCATCAACTACGAGATATAATTATCAATGTCCTCACCTACGAGATACGATTATCAATGTCCTCAACTACGAGATATAATTATCAATGTCCTCAACTACGAGATATAATTATCAATGTCCTCAACTACGAGATATAATTATCAATGTCCTCAACTACGAGATATAATTATCAATGTCCTCAACTACGAGATATAATTATCAATGTCCTCAACTACGAGATACGATTATCAATGTCCTCAACTACGAGATAAAATTATCAATGTCCTCAACTACGAGATATAATTATCAATGTCCTCAACTACGAGATATAATTATCAATGTCCTCAACTACGAGATATAATTATCAATGTCCTCAACTACGAGATACGAATATTAATGTCCTCAACTATGAGATACGATTATCAATGTCCTCAAATACGAGATACAATTATCAATGTCCTCACCTACGAGATATAATTATCAATGTCCTCACCTACGAGATATAATTATCAATGTCCTCAACTACGAGATATAATTATCAGTGTCGTCAGCTGTTACAAGATATGGTTATAAATTTCCTCAACTATGAGATATAATTATCAGTACTCTCAACAACGAGAGAAGTAAAATGTCGATTAACCGTCACTCGTGTAACTTTCAGTTTCTGTTATCCGTCACCGTTTTTAAAAACATAATTTTTGAAGCGATACAACATAAAGGGCACTATTTTTAACGTCGGCACTGCCTGGGCTGACCTTACAGTGTCTAATCTATAGAAAGGGTGGAATAAACTCTTGTCTGACCCTATTGACGAAACTGAAGGACTGTTAATGTTGACGAAATTGTGCAACTGTGCAATAATGTAGGAATAAACACTGAAAACATTACGTCAAAAGAAGTAACAAATTGGTTGGAATGTGACAAAATGGATGGAGGCTTTGAAATTTTGAACGATGATGAAATTGTTTCTAGTGTGACTACCATTGAAGAATCAGAAATTGATGACTATGAAGGTTCAGTTCTTACCCAAGATCCTACACCCAACCACTCAGAAGCAGAAACAATGTTATCAAAGTTCATCGACTGGTTTGAAATGCAAGAGGAGGGGAATTGCAACACATATCCTACTTCTGCGTAAGGTACGGAACATCACCGCCCAGAAAGCTTAAGCCTCAAAGACACAGAAGGATAAGTTTATAGTATTACAATACATGTCTGTACATTACTACTCTTATATTGGAGTTTTTATTGATAGCTTTATAAAATTAAATACAATATGTATGTAATATTGACTTTCAACGGATTTTATTTTCATTTTAGACCCAAGCCCGCAGTGAAATCACGTTACTGTACATATGTATTAAGACAGTGGTTCTCAACCGGTGGGGAATCCCCCCCCCCCAGGGGGGAATTTTGGGGTTTCCAGGGGGGTGGGGGGAATGAAGATTATTTCAAGATCGCGTTAATACAAGAACCGATTACTTGATCTTGTTTTTCCTTTCATACTTTACGCTTCTGTACGCATCACCCTTCTGAAATTCATTTTATAACGTAAGTAGATCCGCAAATCACATTTTATGTACATGTCTAGACTTGTTTTAGTATGTACTATTAAATTTAGCTTCAATTATTACGTATACTGTGTAGGGGCAGGGAGAAATTTTTAGGGAGGAAATACAAAAGGGGGGGGGGGGGGATGACGTTCTAAAAATATGGTAAGGGGGGAATGATGTCCTAAAAATATGGTGAAGGGGGGAACAGACCAAAAAAGGTTGAGAACCACTGTATTAAGAGATTCCTGTCATCCCTCTATTCAGTTATCCGTTATAGCCATGGTCCCGACGGTGACGGTTAATCGAACTTTTCTGTATAATTATTAGTGTCCTCAACTACGAGATATGATTCTAAATTTCCTCAAGTTCGAGATATATGTATCCATTTCCTCAATTACACATCAATTCAGATACGTTAATTGTATCACCATGTCACTCATTAATTGAGATAAGTTAATTGTATCACCATGTCACTCATTAATTCAGATAAGTTAATTGTATCACCATGTCACTCATTAATTGAGATAAGTTAATTGTATCACCATGTCACTCATTAATTCAGTAAGTTAATTAATTGTATCACTATGTCACTCAATAATTCAGATAAGTTAATTGTATTAAGATGTAACTCATTAATTCAAGTATGTTAATTGTATCACCATGTTACTCATTAATTCACATAGGTTAATTGTATCACCATGTCAATCATTATTTCAGATAGGTTAATTGTATCAGCATGTCACTCATTAATTCAGATAAGTTAATTGTATAACATTGTCACTCATTAATTCAGATAAGTTAATTGTATCACCATGTCACTCATTAATTCAGATAAGTTAATTGTATCACTAACTCACTGATTAATTCAAATAAGTTAATTGTATCACGATATCACTCATTAATTCACATAAGTTAATTGTATCACCATGTCACTCATACATTCAGTAATGTATGTATCACAAACGAAAGGGTTACGGACGTAGTTCGTAATGCCGCATACAACGTTCGAAACACAGCAGTGTCAGTTTTTTTTCGAAATGGTATGGGTGCCGGTCGTTCAGAAAGCAATGTAAAACTACTGAACATAAACGTGCCCAGGAATCACGAACAGCTATAGAATGCTGGGGTTGACTGCTACGTCCTGTAAAGGACATGCAACTAACTTTAATTACTTCACGTGCAATTGTCTACAATCTACAACAATGGCCAGACTGCGAGAGCAGCAAATTAAAAGAGGTGTGGCCAAACAAGAACACTACGCAGGAAGCCAAAGAAGATTGATAAACCAACACAGAACTGGCGTCGTTAGCCGCTACACGCTGCGGGATTTGCTGAGGAGGGGATCCGAGCACTTATGGACTGAATGGTTCGATGTGCAATGAGGATGATCTGTCGACTAACTAACTAACTAACTAACTTCACGTGCATTTATGCAGAGATACATTGTCAAAGACAAAAATACTTAGTATATGTTGATGTAGAGTGACTGCTGGCAACTATCATAATGTCGAGACTCAACTTTCAAACATAATTTTTCTTTGTTGGTTATTAATGGGTGTTTTTTGTCAGGCAATTACCTAATTAGTGTAAGAGACTATGAATTCAAAATATTTATGTAAAGTTGTATTTAAGAAAATCAAAAGTCAAAAGTATATTAGGCAAAAAAGTTACCGTTGTTAAATGTCAGAAATACCGTTATGAAATATTACATAGAACGTGTTTTGCTGTATGGTAGTGAATCATGGATTGTGAACTAACAGATTACGATTTACTAGGAAGCAATGGGGATTTGGTTTATGAGACGTATTTTGCCAATACCTTGGACTGGTAGAGTAAATAATAACGAGTGTCTAGAAAGGTTAATGAAAGCAGAACACTATTTACAAATATAAGAATAAGATAATATATAGCATAATGAGAAAAGAACTATAGGAAAACATCGTGAAAACTTGAAGGATGAGCGGTAAAAGAGGCAGGGACCAACTGAGTAAAATGGTGCTGGATGGACTGCGATGGTGGCATTGAGAAATATGATCACTAGATTTGATTCAGAACACCAGGAACCTAGATATGTGAAGATACATGAAATGCCTCTCGTGGCAAGGCAGGAGATGATAAGATAAATTATGATTGATCTGGACAATGAAACCCGTGTACATGTTTTCGAACCCCTGACATGTGCAGATAAGCGTCACCTACAGATAGACGATCACTGACCTTCAGGTAGCTGGAGCAACTAGTCAGGACCTCATCCGTGTTGCAAGAGACATCAGTGGTCTTGTCATCTCCAACCTCTGACTCGTTGGACCTCCTGGTGACACATGATAGTTGTGCCGAGGTGGATGCTGACTGAGCCTTTCCCAACGTCTGCAGGTTCTGAGTCGTTGTCTCGTGTATAATGTCCACATGCTCGAAAGGATTCACCACAGGAGGTAATTCAATTTCACCTGAACAATAATTCATTATAATATAATTACTTCCTTTGTAAGGCAATAAACAGAACGCCACAATTAGAATAGTCGCACATAAAAGAAAAAAGTGTTGTCATTCTAATGTAACACAGTTTGAATGCTCTTCGCTGTCCCATGTGAAAAATGGAACAGACAGCAGCCCCGACAAACCAATAGCTCGCCCAGGCATATATGCATAAGACCGCTACCAGAATGGCAATACAACAGTCCGCCACCAAAATTACAGTTCAACGTCCATGGAAGCGGCAATCACTATCAAACCAGCATTTGCCCACACATTAATGCATAAGGCAAAACCAACTAGGTCAGTAACCGGCCATCTGCCATTTGTCTGAACATGCAGTTCACAATACCAACCATCGAAGACAGATATAAAACCATTTCACACGAACTCCACAGCTCTCAGTGACGTTCCGTGCACTTGCTTGCTTGCTTGTGTTCGTTGGCTTGAGCTCCAACGCGAAGTCCTGTATGTCGGATGAAGGCATCCTGTTGTCCAACATCAGTGTGATGTCATACAGGACCTGAGGTTTGCGTGAATATCCGTTGTCCCATGTCTGGCTTATTGGTGTGCAGACTGGTGGTTCCTCACCGTACAGGCAGACACTCTCCGACTTCGGAGGAATCGGCGATCCTACTGACTTTAGCTAGGACCCCAAAGGGACCTGTTGCCCAGGACGCTCGACGAGGACGCGTCAGTAGGTCTTGGTCAGTATATAACCCGGCCCTGGTGCCTTTGAAACACCTCTGCGTCCCTTCCGTGCACTTAACTCTGTAGCTGGGCTAAGAAACCATGTATTAACAGTCCAAAGTAAGGAAAAAGCATAAGCAAACCGTAGCCAGAAGCAAAAACACCCCAGAGGCCTTATCAGCACAACAGCCTATCCGCAATATTTGACAGGAAGTAAGTCAGTTGTGTACAAGATATAAACTAACATAAACATAAGATTTCAAGGAATGTAGTTGGCGTCTGTACAGACTTACACAAGTTGTTAAAATACTTACTTCCATCTCCGTTGATGTTAATATTCACATTCTTGTTGCTTGTGCCTAGAGAGAAGGAACTACGCTGTATGGGTTTCCCCTGGTACCACACCGTCACATTATAATCTCCCTGAAATGCCTCCAAATCAAAGGATGTGCCGTCTGCCAGAGATTTGTTGACGTGTGTACTCCAGTCTTTCTTGGTCAAACGTAGGTAGCGCTTACCAGCCTCGTCCAGCTGCAAGATCCACACATAATGTATAGCACACTGTCAGCAGTCAATCATACATTTATCTTTGAAAACTGCTGCAAGTTTCACAAATAATTTATAGCACAATGTCAGCAGTAAATATTACATTTATCTTTGAAAGCACCAAACAACACATATGTTAAAATACAGTTTACAAGTTTGATTTAGCATCAAGAGTTCCACTGAGTGTCAAATTATATGGTGATCAGGAGAAACCTAAGACTGACTGCCAGCTTTATGACAGAAAAGAAAGATAAGTCTGGTTGTGTCAGAGAAAGTTTAAAAAAAAAAAACAGAAGAAGAAGAATAAGAAGTTGAACTAGAAGAAGTAATGAATAAGAAGAAGAAGATGATGAGTAAGAAGAAAAAGTACAAGTTGAACAGCAACAACGAAAATGACAGCAAGAAGACTGCAACAGCGGTTTTGTTTTCTTTACCAGACACTTATACGTGTATATACGAATGCTGAAACCTCATTTGACAGCTCTTATCTAGATCTTTAATTATGTTCTCGTATGTTGAAGGTTTTCCGTTATTTCTCTTGCCGTATGTGTTCCAGAGAAAGGGCTTTATACGAGGGGAAGCCAATAAGAAAGCCACAAATGGCTGTACAAAAATAACTAAATATGATAACAACTTGAAATCAGTTTATTTTTATACATACATTGACCCTTTATTTCTCAACATAATTTTCACAAACATTGATGCACTTATTCCATCGTTTTATCAGTTCTCCCAAACCGACTGCATAGAACTGCCGTGCCCTGTTTTCTAAACCACGTTTTCACTTCACATTCAACTTCGGCGTCATTGGCGAAATGTCTCCCGCCAAGGTGAGATTTCAGTGTTTATGCTGACAATTGTTTGTCCCGTAAAGTGGTGCATAGCTGGGTAGAAAAAGTTACGTTGGAGAGTCAATAAGTAAGTCACACAGTTATGTGGGATGGCCGATAAATGGGAACAGGGCACGCTTTTCTACGCAGCCGGTTTGGGAGGACTTATAAAACGATGGGTTAAGTACATCAATGTTGGTGGACATTATGTTGAGAAATAAAGGGACGATGTATGTATAAAAATAAACGGGTTTCAAATTGTCATCATATTTAGTTATTTTTCTACAGCCATTTGTGGCTTACTTTTTAACTTACCCTCGTACTATTATTTTCTTGTCTCAATGTGCGTCTTAACCACTGTCTGTTCCTCGTCTCTTGATTAAATGGAATCTATCTATTTCTCTAAGTGACTCTGTCATACCACTTTAGTTCTTCTATTCTGCACTTTTTCTTCTTATAGTCAAAGTTGGGCGTGGTTGAGGCGTTAGTGATCTTGTCATTCCACAGCCTTCTTTCTGGTGTACTGTCAATCATTTCTGATACCGGTGTTCCTAGATCCCATGATATCAAACTGTCCAACATTTTCTCTCTCGATCTTCCCCTGTCTCTCCCCGACCCCCTCCAACTTTTCCTTTGTTCCATTCTCATGACGTGCCAAAAAACCGCGGACTGTCTTCTTCTGATGCGGCTAACAACTTTTCTTTGTGAGTTGCCTTCTCTATTCTGCAGGGCAGCAGTTAATTGCTGTTTACGTTTGAGTAGTAATTGTTTTAGTCGTTTTCTATGTTCCTCATCCGCACAGAAGTACACATTAAAAGCATTAAAATACAGGGACTTGAACTTGACGCTTCAAAATAACGACAGCGTTCCAATCCCAATAAGATAACTTCAGTTTTCAATGTGTATGTTATCTAGTATGTCCTCTAATCTCTACTTCATTCTTCCACTTCTATGAGTGTCGATCAGTACTTGTGAAATTGTGGATATTCTGTCTTAGCTGCCTCAATGGTTGCCCAAACATTGATACTTCCATATACTACATCAGTAGACAACTATGATACCAGTATGAGATTATATGGCCTATACTCACTGTATATCCGTATCCATGAACCATAGCTTTGAGTGGGTCAGTTTCATGATCCCAGAAACCCCAGAATATGACCCCATGAACTGCTGGATGACTGAAGTAGAGGCGAAGGACTTTCTCATACCTGCAAAAAGTAGATCATAATCGAGGAAATTGATAGTTCACATTTGCATCAACCTATTGCAAATATGTCATATATGTTAAAAACAAAACAAAGGGTGAAGGGGGGGGGGGGAATTAACTTCATTGCACCGGGTTTTATCCCCAGATAGCTCTGAGCTCGGTCACTCTACGCAGAGTAGCTAACGGCCTGCCGAAAGCGACGCACAGAGCACTTCTAAGCTCCAGTGACGACCACCCAGGGGTTTCCAACACACAACTTCTAAGCTCAAGTGACACCTGCCCTAGGTAAATTATCAAAATAGTATAGTAACACATTTTAGACTGAGCTGTAATACATCACCTCAACAAGCTGAAGATTGAAAACACTGATATAGTTAGAGATGCCATAGTGAAAATTGGAGTCGTGGTAGCACAGGATTTAGCACGCTTGCCTGTTGGCCCGACGATCATGTGTTCGAATCCATATCGAGACGAATTTTTAAAAAGTGGCCCTGGCTCCCAAACCGATCCAGTCAAAATGGAGTCCCAGGAAATTGCTTAGGAAGTAAAGAAGAAGTCTGTCGTGATTTTGACCACATCACCAATCGAGTGTTGATTGGTCTATACAATTATTGGGCTAGCACCTTATGCCTAATTTGCCTCAAGGCGGGTCAGAGGGTGACCTTGACTTATTTTGTAGTAAAAGATGACAAATGGCAGCGTCCTGCATAATTGTCCTATAGTGACAGTGTGAATTTGTGTAACCAACCCGGCATGAAGCCAAGTAACAACTCATGCTGTCCTGCGTCGCGCGCAGAAAACTACTGTCATAATTAACAACACGCACACAGATTTTGGACGACAGCGCAATGACTAGTACTCTTGCCTTCAAGGCTGATGGAAAAGTATTTGCATCTCCTTCCGAGGAGAGGCTATTTTGTTTCTATGACCTGAGCTCCCAGGTCGACCCCAGGTAAACTGGGCACCAGGAAACTTCCTCGGGAAACACTCTTAGAGTGTGGATTATACTTGACTAATAGTGGAGTATACCGGGCTGAGAGTAGATTATACCAGGCTGAGAGTGGAGTATGCCAGATTGAGAATGGATTATATCAGTCTGAGAATGGATTTATCAGGCCAAGAGTGAGTTATACCAGGCTGAGAGTGGATTATACGAGGCTGAGAATAGATTATATCAGGATGAGAATGGATTATATCAGGATGGGGGTCGATTATACCAGGCTGAGAGTCGATTATACCAGACTGAGAGTTGTTTATACCAGACTGAGAGTATATTATATCAGACTGAGAGTTGTTTATACCAGACTGAGAGTATATTATACCAGACTGAGAGTTGATTATACCAGACTGAGAGTATATTATACCAGACTGAGAGTCGATTATACCAGACTGAGGGTCGATTATACCATCCTGAGAGTAGATTATACCAGACTGAGAGTATATTATATCAGACTGAGAGTAGATTATACCAGACTGAGAGTTGTTTATACCAGGCTGAGAGTAGATTATACCAGACTGAGAGTCGATTATACCAGGCTGAGAGTAGATTATACCAGACTGAGAGTATATTATACCAGACTGAGAGTTGTTTATACCAGACTGAGAGTAGATTATACCAGACTGAGAGTTGTTTATACCAGGCTGAGAGTAGATTATACCAGACTGAGAGTATATTATATCAGACTGAGAGTAGATTATACCAGACTGAGAGTAGATTATACCAGACTGAGAGTATATTATATCAGACTGAGAGTATATTATACCAGACTGAGAGTATATTATATCAGACTGAGAGTAGATTATACCAGACTGAGAGTATATTATATCAGACTGAGAGTAGATTATACCAGACTGAGAGTAGATTATACCAGACTGAGAGTTGTTTATACCAGGCTGAGAGTAGATTATACCAGACTGAGAGTAGATTATACCAGACTGAGAGTATATTATATCAGACTGAGAGTAGATTATACCAGACTGAGAGTATATTATACCAGACTGAGAGTAGATTATACCAGACTGAGAGTATATTATATCAGACTGAGAGTAGATTATACCAGACTGAGAGTATATTATATCAGACTGAGAGTATATTATACCAGACTGAGAGTATATTATATCAGACTGAGAGTAGATTATACCAGACTGAGAGTATATTATATCAGACTGAGAGTAGATTATACCAGACTGAGAGTAGATTATACCAGACTGAGAGTATATTATATCAGACTGAGAGTAGATTATACCAGACTGAGAGTATATTATATCAGACTGAGAGTAGATTATACCAGACTGAGAGTATATTATATCAGACTGAGAGTAGATTATACCAGACTGAGAGTATATTATATCAGACTGAGAGTAGATTATACCAGACTGAGAGTATATTATATCAGACTGAGAGTAGATTATACCAGACTGAGAGTAGATTATACCAGACTGAGAGTTGTTTATACCAGGCTGAGAGTAGATTATACCAGACTGAGAGTAGATTATACCAGACTGAGAGTATATTATATCAGACTGAGAGTTGTTTATACCAGACTGAGAGTATATTATATCAGACTGAGAGTAGATTATACCAGACTGAGAGTAGATTATACCAGACTGAGAGTTGTTTATACCAGGCTGAGAGTAGATTATACCAGACTGAGAGTCGATTATACCAGGCTGAGAGTATATTATATCAGACTGAGGGTCGATTATACCATCCTGAGAGTTGTTTATACCAGACTGAGAGTATATTATATCAGACTGAGAGTGGATTACACCAGACTAAGAGTGGAATGTGCAAAGAAGAGAGAAGATTATACCAGGCTGAGGGTGGGTTATAGCAGGTTGTTAGTTGTCAGTCTTTAAAATATGCGAAGACTCAATAGACATTGACTTAAGACAGGTCACAAGCGACCACAGACTTTTATCCGAGGTCAGGGACGTCTACAGTACCACGCAGGACAGACACGCCACGACTCGGCTGGCTACAGTTCGGACAAGAAGCCCGTGACCAGACCCACGTGACTGGGGGAAGACTGGACAGGGCTAGACAGAATGTGTGCGACCACGGACGGAGAGGGAAGGATTTAGATTAGACGGAGCTGGACGATAGAACGATGGTGTTTGACGGGATAGATGTGATAGAAGTGTGTGATTGTATTCTAGCCGCGGGCTCACTGTGATATACTTGCAAGACGAGAGAATTCAATGACAGGTCGAGAGGCGAACGAGTCTATTTAAGTATATTTGTGAAAACTGACCCAGTATTTGATGGTCTATGAGGATCATGGCCCGACCGGAAGAGTGTGTATTAGAGGTGTGAATTGTGTAGTGAGCGAACGTGTGGTCAGATGGCTTTGTAACACGTTGTAGATATTTAAATGTGCAGAGGAATCATTTCCTGCTAGTCTCCGGGTGGAGTTATTTCTAATATTAATATTTATCTGTACAAGACGCGTGTGTGAGGGCTGTAAGAGAGCCGGGTCTTTGACAATAGTGGATTATACTGAGATTGGATTATACCAAGTTAACAGAATCGCCTTTTATTTTATGCATCTAGTTCGCACAACGTTTCGTTGCCATGCTTCGAAACGTCTGAGAGGGGCGCACTAGCGAAGTTAATAGCGAACAACACTGGTAATATCATAAGCACGCAAGGACTCCGGTTTGACGTTTGGGCTCGTCGCTTGTCAAAGTGAGGAACAGATTGGCCACCTATTCATCCCTGTTCTCAGGGCTACAAAATGTGATGGTGCTATCATACTACAGATCCATAGTAAGACAGCGCTTTGGGACAATTTTATAAAACAAAATGCATACATGAGCTGTTTGTTTTTATCACAAACACACAAGCATAAATACACATTCTTTTTATCACAAACATACACACACAAATACACACATTCATAGATGATCCATTACATGACATGCTCACGCATGAATGTTAGATGTTAGTTTCTAACAAATAAGTCAAGTGTACAAACAACAACTGTTGTATCTAACCAGTCGGCTCTGGTGTTCTCGTCTGGTGCTGCCAGGTCGAGTTCCGTGACCCAGAGCGGTACCCCGGCTTTAGCGAGGTGGTCCAGTCGTGCCTGAGAAACGTTGCAATAATGTATGTATATAACATCACAAAATAGTAGTGTCTTAAGTTCAAATAAACAAATAGTATATACGATATTCCATTTCGCTTTTAATTGTTATCTTGTGTGATTATTACCACAAATAAACAAAGAGTATATAGAATATTCCTTTCTTCTTCTTCTTCTTCTTCTTCTTCTTCTTCTTCTTCTTCTTCTTCTTCTTCTTCTTCTTCTTCTTCTTCTTCTTCTTCTTCTTCTTCTTCTTCTTATTATTATTATTATTATTATTATTATTATTATTATTATTATTATTATTATCTTATGTGATTATTACCACAAATAAACAAACAGTATATACGAAATTCTTTTCTTCTCGTTATTCTGATCTCATGTGGTTATTACCACAAATAAACAAATAGTATATACGATATTCCATTCCGCTTTTAATTGTTATCTTGTGTGATTATTACGACAAATAAATAAAGAGTGTATACGACATTCCTTTCTTCTTCTTCTTCGTCTTTTTCTTCTTCTTCTTCTTCTTCTTCTTCTTCTTCTTCTTCTTCTTCTTCTTCTTCTTCTTCTTCTTCTTCTTCTTCTTCTTATCTTATGTGATTATTACCACAAATAAACAAACAGTATATACGAAATTCTTTTCTTCTCCTTATTCTGATCTCATGTGGTTATTACCACAAATAAACAAGCAGTATATTCGATATTCCTTTCTTATTATTATTCTGATCTCATGTGATCTTTATCATAATTAAACAAACAGTATATACGTATCATCAGTCTCCCTGGCCAAGAGGTTAGCGACATTGTTCGTAATTCTGTATATCCACGTGGGGAAAACAGCAGCTGCGAGAATCGGCAGCGGTTCACGTCGCTCTGATAACTTACGAGGGTATGTGAGCCGGTCGTTCAGAAAGCAATGGCAAACTACGGAACGTAAAAACTTGCCTAGTACATCAGCAGCAGCTGAAATATGCTGGAGTTGACTGCAACGTCCTGTAAGGGATATGCAACATAAAAATTATGCATCGCATAATGTTATCGCATTTATACAAACAGCATATAATATATAATTTCTTGTTCTTTTTTCTGATCGCATGTCATCATTACCAAAATTGTAAAACAAAGTTAGTTGCATATACTTTACAGGACGTTGCAGTAAAGTTCAGCATTTTTTGTGACTGTTCGTGATCTCTTGGTAAGTCAACGTCCAGTAATTGCCCTTGCTTTGTGAATAACCAGCACCTATACCATTTTACAAAATAGCCAGCACAAGATGGACTGCTGCCAACTTGCCCGCAGCTGTGTTTGCTGCGTCCGTAACCCCTTCGCCACGGAGCAGACAAAGTAAAGGAGCCTTTTAGAAGCTTTACGGACATTGGGCATATGGTGCTAGGCCCATATTTTAATAGGGCTGTCATCACTCGGCTGGTGGTGTGGTTAGTGTTAAACATGTCGCCTAGACTTCCCAAGACATTTCCTGGTATCCATTTAGGCTGCACTGACTGCCAAGAACATTCCAGTTTTAAAATGTCGCTACTATGCGTATTCGAACTCATGACCACCTGTCCGGAGGGCAAGCATCAAGTTTGTACTCTATAAACAAATCTGACTGTGAATGGCACCTTGCTGTCTTGACAGGCGATAGTTTGGAAAATGGAGTTATACCTCTCCATAGCACAAAGCCTGGGCTAAATTTAGAGACATGTGTTGCGCATGCAGCATGATTCCCTCTCTCGGCCGGCATAGTTTACTTCAGAGGAAAGGTTAACCATTACGTCTGGAACAAGACAAGCTGCAGAAGCTGCCGGAATAGCAAATCAATACTCTGTCCGCCTGTAGAAGCTTCCATCCAACACAAGTTGCCGACCAAGGTTCAGGACCTAATCTGCCTTGCCATGACATTTAGTCTTTAAATTGCATTTCCTCGGACTAGGGTAAGGCTTGTACCCTCCCAACTGCACTCCTTCGCCAGAAGCAGTTGGCACAATGTGGGGTATTGGGTTTGGTGAGCGCCGCCCAACATTCGGCGCTAACAGAAAGCTGGTAGTACTGTTAACAAATATAAAATGACTTATAAACAAATAATGTAACAAATTCTTCTCTTCTTTTTCTTATCTCGCGTGATTGCTTCAATAAGCAGGACAGCCTAAAACAAATAGATGAGCCTTACTCAACCAGTCATCAGCTCTAGATCCTCACGGCTGCTCTTCAGTTAAGATAAAGTAACTTTTATTTATTACAAGATTAACATGTTTGCACAAGTTAAAGAATTGTATATGAATTTCAAAATTCAGAAATTGTATCTCATGAACTTATCGTTTCTAGAGAAATGAAATGTTTTGCGTATCCTTTTACAGGACTTAGCTGTCAACAGCAGCATCTTTCAGCTGTCTGTTGATCTCTTGGCAAGATTACGCTCAGTAGTTTGCCATTGCTTTCTGAGCGGCCGGCTCAGTATCCGCAAGTCACGAGCGGGGGTCGAACCACCTCAGTTCTCGCTCCGCTGCGAGACTCTGCGTGATAAACGGGATTACAGAGAGAAAGTGTTGTAACCCCACAGCCAGAGAGACCGGCCGTTTCTAGAGACAAAGGTCAAATTGTTTGTGATGGTAAAGTAGTCTCACCTTGATCAGTGTTGGGTCAGGTTCAACAAGGTCCTGCAAGTGGCTCTGTACACCCGCCCCTCCCAAGTTTACCTTGGCGGCTTTAAAAGCCGTTATTTGATCAAGGAACTCCTGGACAAATGAAAACATAATCTCGTTGCATATAATGTCAAGGTGATTGTATCACAGATACTTACTTCTACGGGTGTTTTCCCTCAGGAACTCTAAGTCAACATACAATGAAATAGAGATTAACAGTTATATTCCTCCATTCTATCACAGCCAGTTTTTCAAAATTCTGAAAATCAGAATGTTTTACGATTCTGGATTCATTCTGAGAGCCATATTAGTATTTATGTATGTAAGCAAGCAAGCAAGCAAGTAAGTAAGTAAGTAAGTAAGTAAGAAAGTAGGTAAGTAAGTAAGTAAGTAGGTAAGTAGGTAAGTAAGTAAGTAAGTAAGTAAGTAAGTAAGTAAGTAAGTAAGTAAGTAAGTAGGTAAGTAAGTAAGTAAGTATGTAAGTAAGTAAGTAAGTAAGTAAGTAAGTAAGTAAGTAAGCAAGCAAGCAAGTAAGTATGTAAGTAAGTAAGTAAGTAAGTAAGTAAGTAAGTAAGTAAGTAAGTAAGTACGTAAGTAGGTAAGTAAGTAAGTAAGTAAGTAAGTAAGTAAGTAAGTAAGTGGTTATTGTCAGGCCGACGGCCTTGACTTCTCAATACATTTCCTGATACCAATTTAGGCTAGATGAACTTGGGAGGCCAGGCCGCTTTTAAGCATCGGCGCCAATGCGAATTCAACGCGATGACCACCGTGCCAGCAGACACGCGTCTAGTCCAATAGAAACACCAGTCTCGTGACTGACACAGGCTATTGGTGTGCGAACTGTTGGACCTTCGCATCCTGTAGGCCTGAGTGCACGGGGGTAGGGGGAGAGTGGGGAATAGGTGGTCAGTTTCTCCCTGACATAGCAAAAATCGAGAGATGATAATCGAAACCTCGTCCGACAGAGCACATGCCATTGTCAATGCAATGTCCTAACCGTTACACCGCAGCGTATGATAGCTGCATTAGTAAGACATAAATAATGACAATAATGGACATTGAACCCTGGCCTGGCCACTTTAGTGTGTTGGTAAACAAGGGCACTAACCACTTCCCCGTTAGGACCGATAACTACTTCTGTTGTTTGTTTTCATTTTGGCATCCCTACCAGTGTAGGTGTGGGTCAAGAGACCTCCTACCCCCTTCTCAGGCTGATAAATAAAGACCGCTTGCCCACACAATCGCCATGGAAGATATATGTTTAAAACCTCGAGCCTTTCCGAGGTTCGAGCGCACATTGTACAAGAAAGCAGAGCTGATCCAACAGATCTTTTAAATTTGTGAGATGGCGAACCATGACCGCCTACATTTAAAGACATGGCACATGATGATGATGATGATGATGATGATGTGAAAACAATAAATCAAAACGTGTAACTAGTGCAATGCTGTTTACGCAGCCAGTGCTGTTTTGATAACAATGATTATAAGTAAAGCAGCAGTAGTCCATAGACTAATCACAATGAGATAAGTATGTTTTCAGCTGTTACCAGAGTATGGCCGCCTCCCGCTACAACATCGTAGTCATTGAGAAACAAATCTGGGACATGGTCTGCGGCGTGGATGGCCTTGAACATGTGGAATGTGTAGTTCTGGTCGCCTGTGCCGTCCTCGTAGAAGCGCCCATGTAAAAGTTCATTGTTCACGTCCCAGTGGGACAACCTGGTTCATGGTTTGTGACATGCATTCAGTTAGCGAGTCATACATGAGATCAACATTAATATTCAGCTACCGAATCAAGAAGAACTAAAGTGAGCTGATAGAAGGTCGACAGGACAAATGGAACGTAAAAAAGCAAGCACAACAAGATAATTTGTTTATTTTAAACAGCCTAGATTCCCTCTATCTAATGGCATATTATGCTCCAGATAATGTAAGAGTGTTTGCTACAGGCAGAAGGAATTCACATGATTCTGGATTTGCAATTATCTCGTCCCTGCTTCAACATCCAGCTACTACGTATAAATTGAACTCTGAATTTCCCAAATATCATCTACTTCTTGCTTCTTGCTCTTATTAAGAGAGTCTTTTCCTTTTTATGGTCATCGACCAGTATGATCAGTGTTAAGAAGGAAAACAATGGCAAACTACCTTCTTTACAGGTGCCAAGAAAGTAATGTTTTGAAATATGACAAACATTTTATGGTAGTGCAAATGTGGTTTCTGAGGAAAATGCAAAGAATACCATGGACAGACAGAAAAACCAATGACCAAGTCCTACAAAATGCAGCTGAAGACCGCAAACTGACGAGAGAAATTAGACGTAGTCACATTTTTTAGGGCACGTTATGACAAGAAATAAACTAGAGAATTTGGTAACAGCTGTCAAGATTATGGGGGAAAGAACAATGGGAAGGCAGAGAAGTAAATACTTCTAAGGCTTGACAACATGGAATCGACGAGACAAGAACATAGAGCTGATCCACGACTCTAGTGATCGTGTAAGATGACGAAACATGAATGCCCATGCTTACCGGCATGGCACATGATGATGATGATATTCGCCGTGGGCATTAAGCTGGAGTCTCTTAGCCAACGAACCATAACTTGAGTCAGCCCAGGGTAACTATTTTGTTTGACCTCTCTGCGACGTTTATTTAGTAAACATTAGGTTGTCATCTTTAAAATCAGTATATGAGGCGCAGTTCCTTGAATTATAAACATTGCTGTGTTGTTATTGTTTTTGTGTTTGTTTTTTTTTTATCAATGTTATTGCATTTTATATGGCTTCATATCCGTCCAAGTATTCAATTTACAAAGATTTGCAGTTAAGTACTTCGAATTTATATTTAACGGCAAGTCTTGGTATCTTGCAGTGGTACGTTATACGTGTTTCTCCTTTGTTCACGGTAGCATTTAGTGCAATATGATAATGTGGATAATGTGCGTTGTTAATCAAACGATATTTAGCACTTTATAACATCCTCGATATTTGTCCATTACATTTATATTTTGAATACTATTCCAGCCAGAACAAGCACTTGCATACAAAAAACACCCATATCCAATTGTACATGTGTATAGAAGCACAGAAACAAACAGGTAGACAGACGAACAGGCATACATGTGGGCGGACAAACCAATGGACGTACGTCGGTATAAACAGATAACATACTTTCCTTTTGTGATATTGGTCATGTATGCAATATGTTCATCCACTACATCTTTCAAGGCTTGGCCTTTTAGTGGTGTGACGTAATCAGGTTCGTTTCCCTGAACTGCCCAGAACATGTTGTGACCTCGAACTTTTATCCTGCATGGTTGGACCACAAAGATGTTTCATTTCAATGTAGGTTACAATATACTTGATGATAAGATTATATTAAATGTAGATTATTATATTCTTAATGGCACATGCTTACCTAAACAATGAAGTAAAAATACAAAGAGAATCACATTCCCAGTGACAATTAAGGGCAAACAAAAATATCGTCGCACATTTTATTGCAACAAGCGCATGAGCAATTCCACGAGAACATCACGACATTCATAAATTGCACAAGGTAAAGTTCTTAAGGTCAATATTTGAAACTAACAGACTCAAGTGGAGCTCGAATGCAATATTCATCATCATCATTGGCACCTTGCCGTCTTGACAGACGATAGTTTGTGCTTTAAAAAGGCATACTAACTTTTACCTATGGCGGTAGCGCATGTGACTGATAAGGCCAATTTGCGCTGTAAATGTCCGTTCACAGTGGGTGCATGTGAACACGTGGTCATTTCCACCATCATGCACCATCTTACGTCTCAAACGCTCGGTGTGTGACTTATCTGCAATAATTTTTTCCTTTGTCTTTATTCCATTTCTGATGTTTGCCCTCCATGCAACACGTTCAGCGGCGACTTGCTCCCAGTGTGCATTATCAATGCCTGTATCAATCATGTCCCGCTTACACACATCTTTGTATCGTAGTAGAGGCCGACCTTGAGATCTCTTACCCATCTGTAATTCACCAAAAAAGATGTCCTTTGGTATTCTACCATCATCCATCCTCCAAAGATGTCCTATCCATCTAAGTCTACGAAGACTGAGCATGGAATAAACTGTCACACAAATTGATCTTTCCAATACTTCAGTATTTGTGATTTTGTCTTGCCACTTAATACCAAGAATTCTTAGCAGACATCGCATATGAAAGCTGTTTAAATTTTTCTCTTGGTGTGAGTCCAGGTTTCACTGCCATAAAGAATAGTACTAAGGACACAGGCTTGATAGACAAGGACTTTTGTTTTTGCAGTAAGCTTCCTGTTCTCCCAGACTCTTTTGGTTAACCTGTTCATTGTTGTTGCTGCCTTACCAATCCGGATGTTGATTTCCTGATCTATGGATAATTTGCAATATTCAACGAGTATATTAAATGACACCCCAAAGATGTATAAGAATCAGAAAAATCAGCATGATGTTTCCATTAAATTATCAACTGAGACGCCTAACTAGAGACATACAGCTCTACATTTAAGAATGATTCGGTCATGCCAGCTACTGCGAAGTGGTCAGCATACCCCCTTGCCTGTACAATGGTCTAGGTTCACTACCAGCAGTCGCAGAATTCTTTTTTCAGAACAATACGGCAATACTGGGATTGACCCTCACAAAAATGGGTAGCGGAAAATTTTGACAGTTATCTGGGAGCTACATGGGAAGTCATGTCATGAACAACAGTCAATAAAGAAGAAGAGTGATGCTTTTAAGCTCAAATACCGCATAAACGTTCTCAGAATATCGTGGACTAAGAAGAAGAAAAATACTGAAATTATTTCACATCTAAACATCTAAGAAAACATGTTCATAAACAGTGGCATGTTTTGAAAACTGAAATATATTAAATGTCACAGAGGCTTGGACAGATCAGTGACGGAAGGCGTGGTTTCTGATAGAATATGCAGTGGTCGAGCAGCACGAAAATGGACACAGGACGTTGCAGACACCTTTGGTATGAGGGTGCACGAGGCAAGGGACAAGAGATCGAGAGGCTTTTCATCACGCCTTGATGAGAGCGGCGTTCTGCTAAGGACCTGCTGCATGACAACCTGGGGGGGGGGGGGGAATGTCCAGAAGGGGAACTAGCCGCTCCGATCTGATTTTGCTGTTACACTGAATGTCTAGAGAGCCGCGGTGGCCAAGTGGCTAGCACATTTACCTACTCCTAGTGGTTACGTATTCGAACTCGTTTTTAAGAAGATGTCTTTTTTCCAATGTCTTGAGCTTCCTTCCAGGTCAATTCAGACTAAAGCAGATGTCAGAAAATGTTCTAGGAAGTAAGTGTAGCCGCGTGATGTTGGTCATGTCATCACCATCATTAACACCATCTTCCACTTTTGCCGTCAAACGCCGCCCGATTTATGACACTGGAAAGTGTTATTATGTGTTATTTATTGTACAATGTCTTTAATGCCGTAAATCCATTTTCTTCTCGGGCGTCCTCTTGCTCTCGTAGCAGATCTTCTTTGATATAGCGCCAATGCTGGTAGTTGATGGTGCTGCATTCTAACGAGATGGCTGAATCATTTTATCTTCTGCCTTTCAATATATGTGCCACCAGGCGTTGATCCCACCGTCTGTCTGATAATATCATTTCTTACTTGGTCTCGGATAGTTAATTTGGTAGCTCTTTTCAAGCATCTCATCAGGTGTTGAATTCGCGTAAGTGTGATTTGGATAATGTCCAAATGTTCCATTGGTAGAATAAGGTTGGTGTGTTATTATCTGTCCATTAAATTGTGTATGTATGTATGTATATAATATATATATATATATATATATATATATATATATATATATATATATATATATATATATATATATATATATATTGATGTCAGATATGACTGAGCTACCGTATGACTGTCAAAAAGCTGCTAATAGACAAGATAGAAGAGCTATAGAAATAGACTCAAACAAAGATAGATAGAACATAGCTATCTAAGAGATAGGGGACAGAAAGGACAGAAGCATGTGAGAGAACTATGAATAGTTCTCCAACGGGACACACTCGTGTCCTAAAAGGGGACAACGCAAGACGTGAGCTGGGATTACCCAGGATAGAATGGGGAAACCCACTTCACGAGAAGTGTCCAGGTAAAACACTGGTACTCCAACCGGGTGACCAGTAATTAACGGCGTGCTGGACCACCGAGCACGCGAACCAGCTAATCCACGAAGGGTCTATCACTTGTGGCTGGACACGCCACGAAGATCCTCAGACCGGGACTCGACAGCCTAGTGGACAGACTGCTGTATTCGCTAAGAAGACTGTGTTGCTTAGAAAGGACAGTATTCATAGATGTGACTTAGACTACTTAACTTTGATAAAGATTACCATCGAGACCATCTCTCATATTTCATATCATCACCATACATCATGATATGTATTAACCATGTGGCTATTCGCCGCTCGCCGAGCTATTGTAAATTAAGCTCAGAATAAACTTGTATTATACTTGTATCTTTGGCATAACATTCGTGTTATCATTGCTTGTGGTACAAAAGCGGAAATCCTTGTATGCCTGTTAAAGTTGAGTTGCTGACAATGACAGTAGATGTAACTACCTGCTTCTGTTAGCGCCGAAAGTTGGGCGGCGTTTACCAAACCCGAAACCCCACATTGTGCCAACGGCTTCGAGCGGAAGAGCGCAATTGTGAGGGTACAAGCCTTATTCTGGTGTGAGGAAATGCAACCTAAAGACTAAATGCCATGGCAGGGCAGACCAGGCCCCAAGCATTGGTTGGCAACTGGTCTAGGATCGAAGCTCCGACAGGCGGACAGTTAGAGCATTGCTTTACTGATCCGGCAGCTTCTGCAGCTTGTCTTGTTCCAGAAGTATAGGTGTCACCTTTCCTCTGGAGTAAACTAGACAGGCCGAGAGAGGGATCATGCTGCATGGGCAACACATGGTCTCTAAATTCAGCCCAGGCTTTGTGTTATGGAGAGATAACCCCATTTTACAAACTATCGTCTGTCAAGACGGCAAGGTGCCAGTCGGTCATATATATATATATATATATATATATATATATATATATATATATATATATATATATATATATATATATATATATATATATATATATAATACATGAAGGCAGTGTCTGTCATTGTATCCTGTACAACTATTTAAAAAGTGAACATTTAATGGACAACGGCATAAACGGGACAGCTTATGCGGCCAACTAGTCTAAACACACAAGGAGATGCATACAATATCAAACTAACTCTATATGACAAAGAAACCAATAAGTGGGGAAAACTTACGGAAATGTTACTCACCCATTTCTACGGAGTGCATCTGTAGCGGCCACAGCGGCAGTGTAATCGGGATGTTCCTATTGTAACAGAAATCGTCTTGATTAAAGCCGGAATACTCTAAGTCTTTTTTATGAAATGTATTACATGTTAACTCAATCAAACGTAATATTATCATTTTTATGTGAGTGTTTTGCGTGTTTGCTTAGCTGTGTTTGAACTCAAGCGTGGTGAACTCAGTGCTACTACTTCTAGTGCACAGCGGCAGACTGGATCTACAATCTTGGTTGCCAGGACTGAAAGGTAATTAACATGTCGATCATAGAGTCTAATGTTTAAGGGGGAGCCTACTACCATCGGGCAAGCTGACCTTGGCCAGTCAGCCTTTGCTTGTATCTTTATTGTAGCGCCAAGTTTAGTCCTGTATAGCTCCAAGGTTAAATATATTTACCCACTATCATTATAATCATGAACACTTACCCCTGCTCCTCTGTTATATCGCCACTTATAGTAATGTACAGTCCCTCTGTTATAGCGCCACTTGTAGTAATGTACAGTCTCTCTGTTATAGCGCCACTTGTAGTAATATATAGTTCCCCCATTAAATGTGTACCAGCCATCATTATAATTGTTCACATTTACCCTTGTACCACTGTTAGACTTTTTTTTCCGCGTTTCCATCCTGTTTCAGGATATTGCTGTCAACACCATCATTTTTCAGCTGTATGTTGATTCCTAGGCGAAATTACGCTCATCAGCACGCCACGACTTTCTGAGCGACCGGCTCCATACTCTCAAAAGTCACTGGTGCGACTCGAACCGCTTCCAATTCTCGTGCGCTCTCGTCAACCACGAGAGTATTCGGGGTTACGGAGGAAGCTGCTAACCCCTAGGCCAGATTGCCACTTATAATAATGTATAATTCCACCATTAAATATGTGCACATAATGCCACTATAACTGCACATTCACCCTTGTGCCCCTGTTGTAGCGCCACCTGTAGTCCTGTACGGTGGCCCAGTTACATATATTCCAGAGCACTACAAACTATTCCAAATTCCAGAGCACTACATACCGACAGTGCTGCAATGCTCTAAGTGCCAGAAGTTTTGGCACACCCGTGCCACCTGCAAGAGTGAGGTAGAGGTATGCAGATACTGCGCTGGACCTCATCCATACAGTCAGTGCCAGCATGAAAAGATCGACAAGGACTTTAGGAGGCCTAACACTAACAGAAAATGAGCTAACTGCCTCGGCAACCACGGCGCCAGGTACCTTGGCTGCCCCTGCCAACAAGATAGCAAAGAAGCTATGAAGATCGCCATCAAAACTAACCTGCCCTATAAAGAAGCTAGGAGGCAGTACGAGGCCACCAATCGACTCACAAAAAGCGACAAAGCGCAACGTGAAGGCCAACTAAAGGACCTGCGATAAAAGTCCAACAGCATGAAGGAAGAAAAAGAAAAGACGCAAGAGACTCAGATAACAGCCGCTCAGCGCATCCTGGACGAAACGAAGCAAGTTCAGCAGAAGATTGAGCAGGACGTCGCTCGAATGGCTGCTATAAAGGCTGAGACAGAAGAAAGGCTATCAAGCATGGAAGAAGTAAAAGACAAGACGCAGGAAACACAGATAACGGCCGTTCAGCGCATCCTGGACGAAATGAAGCAAGTTCAGCAGACGATGGAGCAGTATATCGCTCGAATGGCTGCTATAAAGGCCGAGAATGAAGACCAGCTATTAAAAATACAAGATATGAAAGAAAGGACATCAGATACTCTACAAGTGATATTAGCACTGTTCAGTACCCGGACAACCACACCCGGACCCAGTGCAGGATTTACGTATAAGCTAAACAAGCTATAGCTTAGGACCCCCAAGAAAGTGGGGGCCCAAAAAAATATTGTCCGAGTGAGCAATTGTCATATATGTATACTTAAATATACTGCAGTATTATTAGCGATTTCGTTGCTAACGGAGGAGTGAGTGCAGTATACGAAAATAATCCTGTCGTGTTTCCTATTGGATAAATACGAAACTGTTTTTATGAAAATCGCGAATGACAACTTTAACGAGGGGTTAAAAGGTTATTCTTCAGTCCTGCATGCTTGAAAGCTATTGCAAGTGAATTGTTTGAAGAATATTTTCCACTGTTTGACAAAGGTAAGGAAGTTTATAATTTGGCTTGTTTATTGTCAAAGGTAAGCTAATTTAACCTGCATTTTTGAACTGCGCACTGTGCATCCAATTTTACATATAAATGTTGAGTTTAAACAATATTCGTTATGCAGAAGACATAGAATAAAAAATTTTTGTGAGCACGGTGTGTACTCTTATTAAATTCATAATGACGGAATCGCGGCATATTGGATTGGTGTCTGCTTTTTTTAATAAACAAGAAGATTTACAATCATCAAGTTAAACAAAATAGCAATATACGTTTAAATTCTATTACATATGTAATTTGTTGCTTTATATTTATTGTATTTATTGTTCATCTTGCTACATGACTTAAAATTTATGAAAGTCAAGTCAGTTTTCAAACTTGTCCATCGTCCATTGCTGAAATTTAATTTACAATCGGGAAAATTCACAATGGCGGCATTCCAGCATATAATATCACACTAGTGTATGTTTTTATTGAAACACTGGAGATGTAGAATCATAATATACAAAATATCAAATAATTTCTACAGTTGTGTTGTTGATTTAATAATTTTTATTCATGTGACGTGGCGGAACCATTGTTGATTTGTCTGCCCACAGTTTGCAAGATGTCAACCAGAAGTTATAAAAGTGGAGCTCAAAAGAGGAAAAAGAAGCAGAGAGCTGAAGAAGAGCTTAGCAAGATAACAAAATTAGATAGTTTCTTAACAAAGATAGATAAGGGGCCTGATGAACCAAAAGCCTCTACCACAGTGAGTCAGTCACAGGATATTCACCCTATTCCCGATACAGAGCCTGGTACATCTAGTTGTATAGAATCTACTTCAACGAATGAAGCAACAAATATTAAGATTAATAAACCAGAGAGTAGTACAAGCACAGAAGATTCAGCATCAAAAAACAAACAGAATGATGTTGGGGTATGGGGTGATTTTAGTAAAGATGAGATTTTATACTGGGTAGGAAAAGGTCCGTCAGAATGTCAGCACTCAAATGGTTTATTTGAAAAATCAAAGAAGCTTTTTGCAAACCAAGACAGATATTGCCCGAAAAGCTTGTTCTATCCCAAACGGGCTAATGGTGAAAAATATTACAGAGAATGGTTAGTATATTCGCCAGCAACTGGTCGTGTATACTGTTTCGTGTGTAAACTCTTTTCAAATTCTTCTACACCATTATCATCCGATAGATTTTGTGATTGGCGCAACACCTATTTAGTTCAAAGTCATGAAAACTCTGTAGACCATAGAACAGCTTCGGTAACATATCTTACAAGAAAACGTGGCTCAACAATTGACTGCAAGCTAGCAGAGCAGATAAATAATAAACGGCAGTACTGGAAAAATGTTCTTGAACGAGTTGTGGCAGCCATGATTACTATGGCAGAGCGTGGTTTACCTTTCAGAGGAGATAAGGAAACATTTGGTTCTCCTCACAATGGCAATTTCCTTGGATTACTCGAACTTATAGCAAAATTTGATCCTTTTCTAGCAAGCCATATACAAAAAATTTAGGAATAAAGGATCAGGTGTCACATCTTATCTTTCTAAAACAATATGTGATGAACTTATCCAAATTATGGCACATAAAGTAAGAGACTCAATCTTGTATGATTTAAGAAATGTGGGTACTTCAGTTTATCTGTAGATTCCACTCCAGACCGGTCCCATATTGATCAGCTCACTGTTATTGTGAGGTATGTTTCACCAGATGATGGGCTCCCTATTGAACGTTTTCTAACTTTCCTAGAGATGGGTAGCCACACAGGGGAAAGTATGGCTAAGATGGTGCACAACTACCTTACAAAAGAGTGCAAAATAGATTTTAGTAAGTGTCGAGGCCAGTCATATGATAATGCTGCCAATATGTCTGGCAAATACAAGGGTATGCAAGAAATAATATTGAAGATTAACAAGTATGCTATGTATATTCCATATGCTGGTCATTCCCTGAATCTTGTTGGTAGAGCAGCAGTAGACTGTTGTTTAGAGGCAGTAAACTTTTTTGGAATTGTTCAAGAAATATATAATTTCTTTTCATCATCTACACATAGATGGGCAGTACTGTTGTCATTCTTCAAAGATGATTCAAAAGTTCCAAAGTCTTTGTCAAAGACTAGATAGGAAGCACATTCAATGGCCACAAGTGCAATACTTGATAGTTATGATGGAATAATTTCTGCATTGCATCAGCTGCATATTGATACTACAGAGAAAGGCGAAACAAGAAATCAAGCCATAAACATTTTGAATAAAATAGAGGAGTTTGAATTTATGGTATTGTTATGTTTGTGGAGTTACTTGCTAGATGAATTTCACAAGACATTAGAAGTCTTGTCAATCACTGCAAGACCCCCAAATTAGTCTAGATGTATGTAGGAAATTGTATGCTTCACTTTCGGATTTTGTTAAAGGTTCCAGGGATCTTTTCGATCATTTTGAAGAAGAAGCAAAGAAAAAATTGCCTGATGTTGATTACAAGAAAAGAAGATATAGAAGAAGGCATATCAATGATGATGAAGATGATGCTTTAGAGAACTTTGAGCCAAGAGACAAGTTCAGAATCAAAACATTTATACCTGTGATGGATGCATTAGAGTCAAGTCTGGCACAGAGGGCCTCAGTATACAATGATGCTGCAAAAAAGTTTTCATTCTTAACAAAACTAGAAGCTACAGAAGAAGATATTCATGAAGGAGTTAGTGCTTTATGCCAAACATATCCTGAAGATGTGGACATGAATCTTGTAGGAGAAGTCAAGCATTTTCATCAATATGTTAGACATAGTCAAGCCCATAGTTCAGCGGAACAAGATAGCTGACACATCAGGATCTGTATAGGGTAATATTTAACGATCATGTCCAATCAGCAATTTTGATATTGTTTCTTAGTATGATGGTTGCAAATTGCTCTGGATAAAGATCTTTTTCTCAGCTGAAGAGGATAAAAAAATGAATTTAGAACAACAATGACTCAAGATAAATTATGTTCCCTCAGTCTCATGTGTATAGAAAGCGACAAACTACGCAGTTTATCATTTGATGATGTCATCAGTGACTTTGCTCTGGCAAAGGCAAGAAAGAAAATATTTTAGTTTAATATAATTCCTTAATTCTTATAACATGTTTCAAGAGATTAGATAATAAGCCTTTGTAAATTGTGCCTTTTAAAAGAACTTTTGTTTCTTTTTACCAGAGCTTGCATTTTTAAGTTTGTTATGAGTAAAAATGATTTTAAGTTAAAGATTTATTATTTCACTATCAATATACTTCTTAATTGTATTTCAGTTTAACCCTCTAGGTATCCGAAAATCATATTTGTCACTGACATAGAATATCTGGACTTATAAAGGGCCCCATATTTCAAATACCTTAGGGCCTTATTAAGTCTAAATCCGGCCGTGCCCGGACCAGAAGATGCAAGAACACAGACAGAAGAAGCAGCAACAGAGGAAGGACGATATCGCTCACCACCAAGATCCGACTGGCGAACACCGAGAAGATTCCAAGGCAACCCACGACGGGGTAATAGGAGGAACACCGAGAGAGACGACAACTGATAAAGTTTCCTGAAGGAAACAGCACCATAAGACGGGGTTGGGCCACAATTACTCCGGGCCTCAACAAGTGCGCGACTCTTTCCAGACATGAAAAACCCCATCAAGAAAGTAAAGAACGCAATCAACCCATCAGAAGCCAGGATGCTGACAATAAGCAGCCCAAAGTACGAAAGACAAACTACAAGCTATACCATAAACACCCCAACATAGCAAGTCAAAAACCCGAAGGCTGAAAGGGAGTGCTCGTACCAAAAATTGGATTGGATTGGAAAATCAGAGTGTGCCAAATCGTTACTATAGGATGTATGGGGTAGTACAGTCCAATCCAATTTGGTGATTGTTTCGCGTGTTGCCAAACTTGAGTGAGGGCGCGAATTGTCGTGAAAGAGAAGCAGGTCTGCTGGATTCTTGTGCGGCCGAACTCTACGAAAACGTTGATAGAATTTTTTTTAATGTAATGTAAGATTGCTAATTGTTTGTTTCTCCTCATGGCAATGTTCACAACAGTTTCCTTCGCTGCAATGAGAAATTATATCACAATTCGCTGCTTAAAATGCGAGTTGCTATCAAGTTCCATTTCAACGGTTTAGGAGAGCCATATTATTTGGCCGGTTGGGTTGCAATTTGGAGCAATCAATAGGCACATGCCATAAATGAAGTGTGCAAAATGTTATGCTTCTACCTTCATTATTAGCTGATAAAACACCATGTGGTGTATTATTTTTTTAACACGTTTAGTATATCTATTACACCGCTACTTTTAGTAATATATAAGTCCCCCTTTAAATACATGTACCAACTGCTACTATAACTGTGTACACTCACCCTTGTGCTCTTGTGTTGTAGCGCCACTTGTAATCCTCTGCAGTGACCCAGTTAAATATATGCCTGAAGTACCAATATAATTGTCTACATTTACCCTAGTACATCTATTACACCCCAATTGCAGTAATCTATAGTTCCCCCGTTAAATGTATGTACCAAATGCCACTATAACTGTGTACACTCACCCTTATGCCCCCCCCCCCCCCCCCCCGTCGTAGCACCACTTGTAGTCCTGTACGGTGAAACAGTTAAATATATGCACCAACTACCATAACTGTGCATATTTACCCTTGTACATCTATTGCACCGCCGTTTATAGTTATGTATAGTTTCTCCGTTATATATATATGTATCAACTGCCACTAATACTGAACACTCACCCTTGTGCCCCTGTCGTATCGCCACTTGTACTCCTGTATGGTGATCCAATTAAAAAAGTGGTGCACGATGTTCTGATACTGCCTGTAGTCGTCATCTATGAGAAACTCACTTCGAGCCACAGACCCAAAACCAAACAGATGGCGCACGTGATCAATCTTTAAAACAAGAAAATTCAGTTACGTAATGTATAGAGTTAAAATTCTGTTAATTATTGTCTCACTGATAATCCTCTCTCTTCTGGAGATTTAATATGGGCGGCTGCTTTAGCAAGCATATCCATTATAGTCTTGTTATTTTTTTTTTCTTCCCGCGTTTCCATCCTGTTTCAGGATATTGCGGTCAACATCAGCATCTTTCAGCTGTATGTTGATTCCTAGGCTAGATTACGCTCATCAGCACGCCACGACTTTCTGAGCGACCGGCTCCATACTCTCATAAGTCACTGTCGCGACTCGAACCGCTTCCAATTCTCGTGCGCTCACATCGACCACGAGAGTATTCGGGGTTACGGAGAAAGCTGGTAACACCTCGACCAGGGAGACCGGCATAGTCTTGTTACTGTTTATTCTTAGCCCATGATATATGTTTTGTTTCGTATCCTTAATTGTGGTTTTGCCTTTCGCTTCATTACGGTGTCACTTGTTCTGCCGGCTATTTATTATTCTGGTACTGTGCGTTTCTCTTAGTTGCCCTTGCTGTGTTTTATTTGTTTATGATGTCTTGGCAAGTTTACGTTCAATAGTTTGTTATTGCTGTTTGGACGACCGGCACACATACCTGTATGAATCCAGAGTGGCGGTCTGCTTCCATCCTAATCATTCTTAGCTGTGTTTCTAAAGCGGTGTGCGGGATTGCGAACTGCATCAGTAACCACTTCGCCGCAAATCCGACTGCTATTTTTTTTTAGCTTACTAATTTGTTTTTAATTGATTGTCTTGATTTTCTTTCTTCGTGTTGCTTTGCAAAATATTCCGTTATTTTTACTTCAATATCGTTATGAATGTTTTCTTTTCACTGTCAAACCACATCTGTATTATTTGTACAGAAGAAGAATTGCGGGGAGATATTAACACCCTTATTTGAAGTGTTAGACCTTGACACATTCGAACAGCACGAACACAGGACTAGTAGGCAAGCGCTCTAGTCACCGCCTGCACCGGGACTCCCAAACTATATCGTTATCCAATTTAGTTCAAAAAACAACAATATAGATGTAAATCGGTGAAATGTGTTTTTTTTTACTAAACTTTAGTAACATTATTTTGATCTCTCTGCCACTATAACTGTGCTCACTCACCCTTGTGCCCCCCGTCCTAGCACCACTTGTAGTCTTGTAAGGTAAAACAGTTAAATAGATGCACTAGCTACCATAACTGTGCATATTTACCCTTGTAATCTATTACACCGCCGTTTGTAGTTATGTATAGTTTCTCCGTTTTGGTTTGGTCTCTTCCTAACAGTTAACAACATAATTTTGGTCTCTATAATCGTTAGTAACAGTATTTTGGTCACTTTCTAACGTTAGCAGCATAATTTTGGTCTCTTTCTAAACGTTAGCAGCAGAATTTTCGTCTCTTTTTAAACGTTGGCAGAAGAATTTTGGTCTCTTTCTAAACGTTAGCAACATAATCTTGATCTCTTTCTAAACGTTAGCAGCAGAATTTTGGTCTCCTTCTAAACGTTAGCAGAATAATTTTGGTCTCTGTCAAACGTTAACAGCATAATTTTGGTCTCCTTCGACACATTACCAAAGAGCCACTGTAGATTAGTTGTTAGACACTATGGGTTAGATCCGCATAAGGTTGGATTTTTCATAAATGTTTTCAGCTCCCCGAGCGACCCACTCTAACAAGGGTATACAGAAATGTCTTAAGCTCCCCGATCGACCCACTCTAACATGGGTATAGAGAAATGGCTTGAGCTCCCCGATTGAGCCACTCTATCATGGGTATACAGAAATGTCTTGAGCTCCCCGATCGACCCACTCTAACATGGTGAAACAGAAATGTCTTCAGAAATAAAAGCGGTTGTCGTGATACTGACCACAGCACCCAGCGAGTGCTGATTGGTCTATAAAAATATGGGTCAAACACCGCATGTACGATGCATCTTAAGACGAATCAAAGGGACCATTACATACTTCTAAATGTTAGCAGCAGCATTTTGGTCTCTTTCTGAATGTTAAAAAACGATTATGGTAATTAAAGTATTGCATTTCCAAACTGTTCTCCCCCCCCCCCCCCCCCCCCAAATTAAATTGACATATAACACATTGTCAGAATACATTCAACAACGCTATTCTCACCTGCACTTCAATGTCTTTGGCATCAAGGTGTGAGCCCACATGAAAGCTGTGTGAGTAAAAGATCTCACCATTAAGCACTTATTACTGTCTATAGTATTACACGTGATACTTTAGCAGAAAAAGAATATTAGATAAAGGAGCAAGGAAACACGAGAAAAGAAATTGGAAAATTTAGCAAAGTGTTACATACTATCAGTATACGTTCATGAGCGTTAACTACAAAACGTTCCCGTTATATGTTTATGTATACGAATCAGCATCATGTACCATGTCAAACGAATAGGCGAGCATGCATCTCCACATATTTTCATCCGTGTTTTGGATTCATTCTATTGCTGTTATTCCTCCATGCCACTCGCTTCTATAATACAGCATCATTTCTCTTAATCTGCCTTGCCTCTTCTATCACGAGTCTTTCCGGTCGTCGTGAGATTTTCCACTTTACCTCTTCTCATTACATGACCACAGAACAGTGCGTGTGTCTTTCTCATAGTTGTATATCATGTTCTAGTTCCATTAGTCTCTTCCAGGCAATCATTGTTAGTTTCGTCTCAGGAACTATATCTTTGTTGCCTTCAAGCTCGTCCTAATTGGTTCCTTCACATGCTAAGGTTCACAGCGCTATAAGCAGGTAGACTTAGTACTTCACAGCCATAAATGAGGAAGATTATGCCGCAAAGACAAACTTATCACAAACTCTAAAAAGAGGCAGTCATAATGTTTTCAGCCTATTATGAGAAGTCAAAAATTGTAACATGTTGTGACAACTGGACAGTTTTGCGGAAAGAGTGCTAGAGGAAACCAGCGAGAGCTCAATCTTGACAGTCTTGGGAATAAACAAACTGATCGCATGCTGTCCGAGATCGCAAGATATGACCAAGCATGATCGATGGGTGTTGTAGCCAATATCACAATTGTAGCTAACACGAGATTATTGTTCACGATTGTCATAAAACAAGCTCTGGCAACTTTCTGAATGTCACTAGCAAATGGGGTGCCAGACAGAACAAACAGATAACTGTTTTTGCATAGCGGCGATGGGCGAAAGCTGATACATAAATACACATAGTTTGGGAAAGAGACACGTGTGTGTGTGTGTATGTGTGAGTGTGTGTGTGTGTGTGTGTGTGTGTGTGTGTGTGTGTAAAAGAGTGAGAGAGAGATGGTTAAAATGTAATACATAAATAACAGTCTCGAAAATTGACGTGTGTGTGTGTGTGTGCGCGCGCGCGCGTGAGTGTGCTTGTGTGCGTGTGTGTGTGACGGTTAAACGCTAATACATAAATAACAGTCTGGAAAATGGATGCGTGCACGCACACACGCGCACACGCATATGCACACACACACATAAGCTCACATACACACCCACAGACGCACACACATGCACGCATACATACACATATATACACACACATACATATGCCCACACACACGCGCGCGCGCACGCACACACACACACACACACACGTACACACACATACAATAAACCATCGCTGACTAACTTCAAATGAGCTTTGCTTTTCCTGAGCGTCTCGATTCTCTGGTTAGCCTCGGTTTCCCAGGCCGTGTTCTCCGGGATCTCTTTCAGACTGGCATCGTCAAAGTAGAAAGACACTTCCGGAGCCGGCCCCTCGAGGTACAGCTTTGCACTAGTGTAAGCTGAGAAAAACATATGTGCGTATACAGGCAGGCAGGCAGGCAGGCAGACAAGACAGACAGACAGACAGACAGACAGACAGACAGACAGACAGACAGACAGACAGACAGACAGACAGACAGAACAAACTGTATTTTCAAAGGGTTAAGAATTAGGCACGCAGACCCGTCTGACATGCTGCACTTCTAACATTCTTTTTCATACATTATTTCATCCACACATATGGGACACTGAGGTGTTTCCAAGGCACCAGGGCCGGGTTATATACTGGCCAAGACCTATTGACGCGTCCTCGTCGAGCGTCCTGGGCAACAGGTCCCTTCGGGGTCCTGGCTAAAGTCAGTAGGATCGCCGATTCCTCCGAAGTCGGAGAGTGTCTGCCTGTACGGCGAGGAACCACCAGTCTGCACACCAATAAGCCAGACATGGGACAACGGATACTCACGCAAACCTCAGGTTCTGTATGACATCATACTGATGTTGGACAACAGGATGTCTTCATCCGACATACAGGACTTCGCGTTGGAGCTCCAGCCAACGAACACAAGCAAGCAAGCAAGCATCCACACATCATTCGAGGCTAACCAAGAACAACAACAATATTAAAGATATGTATTATAAAGGTATGGGGAAAATGTAAAAATCAATACTACATTACTCAGTAATATTAATGAATGATGTGGCAATTGTTATTAGCTATGGCGAATATAGTGGTCTACGAAAAAGGGAACTAGCTTTTATACTAAGGTTTTGTTATTATTATTGTTATCACTACTACTACTACTACTACTACTACTACTACTACTACTACTACTACTACTACTACTACTACTACTACTACTACTACTACTACTGCTGCTGCTGCTGCTGCTGCTGCTGCTGCTGCTACTACTACTATTACTACTACTACTACTACTACCACTACAGTAAAACTTCGATTAACCGTAACCGTACTGACCAGGGCTGTGACGGATAATCGAATAGACTGATAACAGAAATCTTTTCATACATATGTACAGTAACGTGATTTCACTGCGGGCTTAGGACCAAAATGCATCGCATTATCCAGCTGGTCAAATCGTGCCGGTTTCGTGGTTTTACGAGTCTTAACATCTCAACCTCCATACTAGTTGGAGGTTATAATATAAATAATATACACTATGCAGATGACACAGTATTGGTGGCAGATAATTCAACAGACCTACAATAATTGTTGGACATTGTAGTAACAGAGAGTGCAAGGAAAGGACTCTCCTTGAATATCAAGAAAACAGTAACAATGGTGATATCAAAGAAAATGGTGACACCAAAATGTGAAATAGAAATAGAAGGGAAAATTATTAACCAAATGGATAATTTTAAATACCTAGGGGCATATCTAGGGGCACGTAGGCGCCGTCTCCCTGGCCTAGAGGTTAAACGTCTTTCTCCGTAATTCCGTATATTCTCGTGAGTAACGTAATCGGTAGCTCACCGGCTCAGACCGGCTCACATACCCCGTAAGTTACCGACGCGGAGAGAACCGCTACCAATTCTCGCGCACGTCACGCTACTCACAAGAGTATACGGGATTACGGAGAAAGTCGTGTAACCCCTAGACCAGGGAGTCCGGCCTGTACCCCTATAGGGATTATAAATCTGACCCTGCCGATTTGAGAGACCAGTAACCTAACTGTACGGCCACCACCAATAAGTCCTAAACTGTACACTAATTGCCCATATTAAGCTTTTCAGTGTAAATTCTTGAACACAAGATTAGAATCTGACATATGTGAAGCGAAGGTAAGGTTAATCAGTTATGGTTAAGAGCAGCGTATTTAAAAAGAACTGAGAAATCAACCAAGTCTGAAATATCAGTGCTTTCTTCTATCTGTTCTCGAGCTTCAGGACAAAAGGGACAAAATCAAGCTAGAACATGTCATTACCTTATTGTCTAGAACACGTCATTATCTTATTGTCTAGAACACGTCATTATCTTATTGTCTAGAACACGTCATTATCTTATTGTCTAGAACATGTCATTATCTTATTGTCTATACCTTTACAACATAACCGACTCTGTGGCGAAGGGGTTGCGGTCGCTGTTTGTAATGCCGCATACCGCACTCGAAATACAGCTGTGGGCGGTATGGCAGCAGACCGCTCGTGTTAGGTTTTGTAAAAAGGTTATGAGTGCCGGTCGTTCAAAAAGCAATGGTAAACTACTGAACGTACACTTGCCAAGAAATCACAAACAGCCAAAAATGCTGGGCTTGACTGCGACATCCTGTAGAGATTATGCATTAACTTACAACAGGGCTTTACACTGGATGCAAGGCAAATTAATTAATTTCGTAAAGACATGCAAATTAGTAACATGAATGTGAAACTGTGTGATATTTACGTTTGGTAGGAAAGATGAAATCCGAGCCGAGCTGTACCCACCCATCCTCGGGTGTTACACGAACACGGGCTGTCAGTTCAAAGTAATCTGTGGACCCTGAAAATTGGAAATAAAAACATTTCACATACTAATCTAACATACAACTCACGTACCCATATACAAGTCTACACAACCTTTAGGCATCTCTCAATTTCTTTTCTCTCCCTTTGACACTCAAGCATAGTCCACGCACGTGCCACCAGTACTAATAGCTGGACAACAAGACTGCACTAGTCAGGCGGCCTTAATTCCCCAGACTCAAGATTGCCCTGTCCTACACGGCCAGGTACTACAGATAGTAGATGACAGCTACTACTATGGTGTGCACTGGACTCATTTTTTAGTGTGGGTTAGCTTTCCCTATTACCAGTGTCTCCTGCCATCAGGATAACGCACTCCTACTTCTGAGGCAATTGTAATTTACGTCCCCAAGTAAAAGACGAGAAGTCAGTGTTTAAACCCACCTCACCAGTGTGTGGACTGAACCCAATACCCTGATATCAACACACCGGAAGTTTCAGAGCGAGTGTTTTAATACTTTCAGCCACGTCGAACCCCATTTGTCAAATTATTGTGACGCCTCATATTTGGAAAGGTATTCACAATGCAGAAGCCGCCAATGCTTAGTAGTTGTGTGTCTGCTGATCAACGCAGTAAGTAAGACAAGACCCTTTAACAATTCATGAAAAGTACATAGTGAAAGACCTAAATTTCCTACAGCAACTGGCAGTCGGTGGTCAGTCTCCCACCGGCACCTGTCATCATCATGTTGCAGTTCCTTCCCAGAACGTGGCTCATATCATGGCCCAGGAAAAAGATTCTCGATGCTTTGTCAGTTCTCCTGCACCCTACATGTTCTTGCTAAAGGTGTCTGCAATAGCCTGTCTCTGTCTTCATGCTAGTCGATCGCTGCCTATTCCCCCAGGTGTTAGTCGACCCCAGGAACCATGTCTTCCATCAAGGCCCTTCCCATACCCTTGATTTTACTTCTGAGGAAATTTCCTGGTATCAAGTTTAAGCTGAGTCGACACGGGAGTCAAGTTATTTTATGAAAGAATTTCCACCTCGAAAGTATTTGAACACGTGAACACCGGGTCGGTAGGCAAGCTTTTAATATGTGAAGCTTGCAAAAACATTAAGCTAACGTAGTCTATGCGTAGTTATAACTATAGTCAGTAAACATGAATAAGAATGCCTGAAGAAGGAACTTAGACGGCAAACTGAAACACACATAAATCAGACGAGAACTGGTCGTATTCGGAAACAAGTAGACGTAAAGCGAGCGCTAAATTCACGAAAAGACACTTTGAAGTATTAGTCTCGGGTCTCGACTACCAACAAGCAGTGCTTCCTATAACATAATATGACATGGTTCTCATGGTACTCTTATTCAAAATGTGCGCTATTTGACAGAGTCAAGCTTTATTTTATTCCAAGCAGTTTATTTGTCAGCTACAACCTTGGCATTCTTATTGTGTTTCCTGGAGAACTTCAGACTCCTCAAGAACGTAGGATCAACTCCTTTCATGGATTGATATGTGTTAGACATGGCTCTGTGGGTGTCATTACCACAGTGTTTGCTGTTGTGGTTATGATTGGTATGATTCTTTGACTTTGCCATTTGACCTCAATCAGTGCCGCAGTGGTCTTACAGATTATGTGCCAAACATAATGTAGGTATGGACCAAACAAAAACAAAAGACTGAAGAAAAAAAATGGGACATAGAGTGTGTCACAGCAGTTATGGCTTAAAAGTTGTTAATATCGTAGGAGGCATGTTGCAATATAATGCAATGACAACATTTCGACGATATATAAGTCCATGACTGATATAGAGAGTCCCGTAAGACAATTGATCATCCCATGGCACTTAATCATTTAAGCCATGTAGGGCAGTTACTTGTAGTAATACAATCAGTGCCTAGACACAAGGGAGGAATAATTTTACCATCATCATAGGTGACCGCATTCTTGATCATCGCTTGCTGGGGCGCTTTACTTTCACTAATAAAGTCAGCACTGAGACACAAGGGAGGAATAATTTTACCATCATCATAGGTGACCGCATTCTTGATCATCGCTTGCTGGGGCGCTTTACTTTCACTAATAAAGTCAGCGCTGAGACACAAGGGGGGAATATATTTACCATCATCATATGTGGTCGCAATCTTGATCATCGCTTGCTGTGGCGATTTTTTTTTTTTTTTTTAGCATATCCTTTACAGGACCTCGCTGTCAACACCAGCATCTTTCAGCTTTATGTTGATTTCTTGGCAAGATTACGCTCAGTAGTTTGCCATTGCTTTCTAAGCGGCCGGCTCACATACCCCGTAAGTTACCGATGCGATTCGAACCACTGCTGATTCTCACCGTCATCACGCTACCGACGAGAGTATACGAGATTACGGAGAAAAGTCATAACCTCTAAGCCACGAAGCCGGCGCTGTGGCGCTTTACTTTCACTAATAAAGTCAGCGCTGAGACACAAGGGGGGAATATATTTACCATCATCATAGGTGATCGCAATCTTGATCATCGCTTGCTGGGGCGCTTTACTTTCACTAATAAAGTCAGCGCTGAGACACAAGGGGCGGGGGGGGGGGGGGTTGTATATTTACCATCATCATAGGTGATCGCAATCTTGATCATCACTTGCTGAGGCCCTTTTGATGGCAAGTCATCGATGAGTCTGAAGTAAGAACTGAAGGCATATCTCCCCCCAGCTTTAAGGTTCACAGTTTGGGCTGGACCTTGCCAGGACTGCGTTCTAGAATAGAGATAATATTGGAGAAAAAATAACCTAAGATAAATCACGTCAAAGTTAGTTAGTTAGTTAGTTAGTCGCGGTTCCAACTTCACGGCAACGGGTTGTCCCCATATTGCTCCGTTCCTGTGCCAGTGAATATCACAAAATGCTCCTCACTGCCCCATGTGAACAATGGAATAGACAGGAGTGTCGGCAAGCCAACAGCCCGCACAGGTACACTGTGCATAATTCCGCCGCCAGAATGCCAACACAAAAGTGCTCCACGAAACATACAGTTCATCACGTCAAAGTGTATCATGGAACTAATTCATTTGACACCAATTATTTTATAAATACGCCATCTTCTTCCATTTCTCTTTCTTCCTCTGTTGCTCATCTTTCCACTCTTTATCTTCCTTTTCACCTTCATCTTCCTCTTCCTCTACAGCTCTTTTTGTTTCTATACCTGGGTCTCTTCACCTCCCCCTTCTATGTCTTTCTCTGCAGCCAACACTTATGTTCTTATATCAGTGAGATTTTTTCTGACAAAAGAATCTTTTTTTTTTAACATGGAGTCGTTATTTAACGGTGAAGCTTCATGGTAATGCCCTCTGTTATTTCTGATCGTGCTCGCGGAAAGCAGGTGCTCTACACTTTTGTGAACGTTTATTCACTGTCTTCCACAACTACCCGCAGTTACACCCACTTCAATGGTACATTAACGGTTACATTTAGCTTATGTCTTATACAGAACGTCGCAATCAATACCAGAACGTGTTTGTATAGTTGCTGCTGTGTGTGATTTACTAGGCACATGTACGTTCAGTAGTCTGCCATTGTTTTCTGAACTATTGTTAAAAATCAAGACAAGACGGTCTGTTCTCAAATCATTTGCTGCTTATTTCCAACACGGTATGCGGGATTCGTTATTCTTTAGCCACAGACACGTATAAACAGCACAGCGCTCTATTTCAAGGGTGCAAAAACACTTGACTACACCATTCCATTCGTGCAAAACACGGGTTAGCACCCCATTTCATTAGTGCAAAAACATGTTAGCACCCCATTTCATTCTTACAAAAACGGTTGCAACCCCCCCCCCCCTTCCCCCCCCCCTTTACCCTTTTTTTTTTATTAGTGCAAAAAACAGTTGAGCACATTTCATTGGTGCAAACTTAGAGTGTATTTTTAATGACTGCAGTTTTTTTTAATATTGCCGTTCCAAGGGTTGTATTTACCCACTGTGGAGTTCATGCAACACAATGGAACATAATAGGTAAATACAAAACTTGGAACGGAAATATTTTCAAAAACTGCACAATCATGAAAATACACCCTGTACAAAGCAGTCGGGCATATGACGCACACTGTTCTAGAAAACTGGGCATTCGGTCGAAGACGTTGTCTGTATTCTACCGACGGCATTTACTTCCCAAGACCTTTCCTGACACCCATTTTGGGCCTGGTTGACAGGGAAGCTCAGGTCTACTTGAGAAACTTCGAATCCGCCCCGGATGTGGTCGAACCCATGGCAAACAAGCGTCTAGCCACTGCGCCACCGCGAGAGTATAAACTTACCTTCCGTAGCATTTGACAGCCACATTGCCCTCATGAACCACTGTGGACTCGGCATCCATGCTGAACGCATCATGCTTCCAGTCGCTAATGCCATTCTCGAAGCCCGGGTTGATCAGAAGTTCTTGGGCAACACAGACGCTTCCAAATAATAACGTCAGGAAAGCCCAAGCCGTTTTTCTTGTATGAAACATCGTTGTCTATAGAGTTAACTTCTCCACCGTTAAACCAACGTTAACTGCAGTATTTCATCAACTGATGGGTTCTTACGTCTACAAGACTATTGGTGCATATATTATATACAATAGGAAACTATCGTATCTGAATCGTCTATAGTCAGAACCGGTGTTAGAATAAGTATCACGCGCCTTGCAGTTTGAATGTTATTCACAGATAAACAAAAGGGCAGCCTGCTATTTATACTACCTACACTTACAAATTCATGCTTCATTTTTAAAATCTAAGCTGAATTATCGGTGTCAAGGGCACATCTATAAAAGAATAACAAGAATTTTGCTAAGCCTGTGTAAAATCTTTTTTTTTCTGGTTTTGTTTACTTTTTAAAACTGACACCAATATTGATGACGGTTGACCAACTTAGCGGATCAAATACAAATTCGTGACAAGAATTTGTTGGGGAAAATAGAAGGTGGTGGAGTATATTTGGGAGAATAAAAGTAAACACACAATTTTCATAGGACTGATAATATAATTAGGCGGTCAGTCTGACATTCATCCAGTCGTTCACAATACCTTTTATATATAGCCGGTGCTGCGAAAGACGGGTGGGTTACGGTCGTATTCCTGCATACCTCCTTCGAAATACAGCTGCCGGCTACCTTGCGCTGGTTTTCGTAAAATGATATGAGTGTCGGCCGTTCAGAAATCAATGACAAACTACTGAATGTAAACTTGTCAAGAAATCACAAACAGCCAAAACATGCTGGAGTCGACTGCAACGTCCTGTAAAGGATATACAACTAACTTATTATATATATTAGTAAGTAAATAAGTAAAGGACCCTGTTCCAGGCCGTGAGAAGTAACGGGGATCATTATCATCACGTTTGGTGTCAAGTGGAGTAACCGCTCATGTTACTACACAGCTCTTGGCGCTCTGGGTCCATTCTAATGGTGACATTTCTCCATGCCATCATCGCCTGAGACCCCCCAAACAGCAATTTTCCTTGGTCTGTCTCTTCTAGTGCAGAACAGAAAGGTCGTTGCGATGTTCTCCATGCCTCTCTTCAGATTACATGACCAAAGATCACTGTTGATCTCTTTCTTATTGAGACTCCTTTTTACGATGCCTTGCTGGTATATGGTGCTAGCCTTATATTTGTAGAGACAAATCGGCACTGGAGAGCTGATGGTGTTAATATCCCGCTGGCCGAATTTACTTCCACAAACATTTCCTGGTACCAGCTTATGATGGGTCGGCCTGGGAGCCCAAGCCAGTTAAAATGAAATTACCCTCCATGCAAATTCGAACCCATGCACACCGGGCGAACGGGCAAACGTGATAGCCGCTGCATGCCTCGCCATTTTATATTCGTAGTATACTTCTTGTTTTCACATTTCTAGTGATTTTGCTCTCTTTTAACAGATTATGTTCACATTTCTAGTGATTATACTCTCATTGAAAGACTTTATTTTCACATTTCTAGTGATTATACTCTCATTGAAAGACTTTATTTTCACATTTCTAGTGATTATACTCTCATTAAAGTTTATTTTCACATTTCTAGTGATTTTGCTCTCTTTTAACAGATTATGTTCACATTTCTAGTGATTATACTCTCATTGAAAGACTTTATTTTCACATTTCTAGTGATTATACTCTCATTAAAGTTTATTTTCACATTTCTAGTGATTTTGCTCTCTTTTAACAGATTATGTTCACATTTCTAGTGATTATACTCTCATTGAAAGACTTTATTTTCACATTTCTAGTGATTTTACTCTCATTGAAACACTTTAATTTTCACATTTCTAGTGATTTTGCTCTCTTTTAACAGATTATGTTCACATTTCTAGTGATTATACTCTCATTGAAAGACTTTATTTTTACATTTTTAGAGATTTAACTCTCATTTAAACAGTTTATTTTCATATTTCTTGTAATTTCATTCTCACTTACACAGTTAATTTTCACAATTCTACTGATTTCGCTCTCATGTAAACAATTATCGTGTAATATCTATACTGACACACACAAGTGTAGAAGTTTACACAATCATATCCAGCATACACCCTATCAGGTTGGTGTCTAGTTTAATTGACCAGCGTGTTTCCTGTCCGTCCTGGGAAATAAAGGCGACCAGCTTGATTTTGACCACTCCACCCATCGAGTATTGCGTGGTCCATACATAAATTTTGACAACACCACCCACCGAGTATTTCGTGGTCTATACATACATTTTGAACTCACCACCCATCGAGTATTGCGTGGTCTATACATACATTTTGACCACTCCACCCATCTAATATTGCGTGGTCTATACATAAATTTTGACCACTCCAACCATCGAGTATTGCGTGGTCTATACATAAATTTTGACCACTCCAACCATCGAGTATTGCGTGGCCTATACATAAATTTTGACCACTCCACCCATCGAGTGTTGCGTGGTCTATACATAAATTTTTACCACTCCACCCATCGAGTATTGCGTGGTCTATACAAACATTGAACTAGCGCCGTACGCGCAATACCCTACAAGTTGAATGAACGGGTCTTTTATAGAGTGTATTTTTAATGACTGTGGGGTTGTAGAAAATATTACCGTTCCGAATTGTGTATTCACCCAATGTGGAGTTTATACAACATGCAAGGTAAATACAAAACTTGGAGTGGCAATATTTTCAAACACCCCTCAGTCATTGAAAGTTAGTTAGTCGACAGATCATCCTCGTTGCACATCGGACCATTCAGTCCATAAGTGCTCGGATCCCCTCCTCAGCAAATCCCGCAGCGTGTAGCGGCTAACGACGCCAGTTCTGTGTTGGTTTATCAATCTTCTTTGGCTTCCTGCGTAGTGTTCTTGTTTGGCCACCCCTCTTTTAATTTGCTGCTCTCGCAGTCTGGCCATTGTTGTAGATTCACAGTCATCACTTGGTTCTTGCAAAAGTCTCACTTCTCGTAGAGCATTCAGAATGTCAGCCTGGTCCATGGCGCGTCCGCCCTCAACAGTAGCCTCACCTGCGAGCTTGTCAGCCCGCTCATTTCCTTGTACTCCCGCATGCCCTGGCACGAAGATGAAACTAATCTTTGCCAGCCGAGACCGCTTCAGAGGCAGCAACCATTCTCTTCGGATCGACCCCTCCTCTATCCTCTTGATCATGTTCATTGAGTCGCTAAGGAAACAAGCCCTAGTGAATGTCTGTGTCTCGAGCCATGTTATTGCTTTACTTACTGCCATGACTTCCATGGTCAGGCTACTTGTGGTTTCAGTGAAAGCACCAGAGTCCTCCTTCACAATTCTCCCTCCGGCCCGAGCTGTAAAGGCCCATGAGCTTCTCACATGTCGGATGACCGACCCATCTGTGTAGATGACCGCGTCACTGTCTAGCGAATTCTCAAAAATCAACGCTTGTACTTCAGCCTCAACAGCAGCCGGATTTTCTTGTCTGCATTTTCTATCTAGTTGGATGCAAACTGAAAAGGATGTGCAGAAGTCTGTTGGCACTTGCACCCACTCCTCGCCAGGTTCTAAGTCCTCAAGTGAACACACCTGTTGAAGAATGTCCTCGGCTTGACCCATCCACGACCGTCCTCTTTTTAACCTGCTGCCCTTCACCTTCCTAATTTCACTATGCAGTGGATGCTGTGTGTTTGCGTTAATTCTGAGGTAGGCGCGTGCCCTGCAAACTTGCATTCTCTCTTCAATGGTTGGAAAATCAAGAAGGTAGCGCATCGCCCTGCATGCTGTATCTCTTGTACATCCAAGAATAATGCGCATAGCTTCATTCTGTATCCTTTCCATCCTTTCTATCTGCTTATGGCTGACAGTCAGGATTGCCATTGCATACTCCAAAACAGACATGACCAGCCCCTCGTACAGAAGACATAGATGGCGCTGCTCACAGTTTGCTGCCGCCATCACCCGCATCGCTGCCAAACCCCGCTTGGCCTTTGTTATCACCTGGTCTATGTGCACATTATAAGCAAGGCTTCGATCAAACCGTATCCCCAGGTACTTCATTGCCTGCGTTCTTTCCACCGTCTCTGAACACAGCATTACAGTTGGTGTTGGATTGTTGACAATATGATTATTCAACGAGAACCAAGTCACTGTTGCCTTTGTTGGGTTGACCATTGCCCCAGCTTCATCACACCAAGTACTTATGCGATTGAGTTCGGTTTGTAGCTCCACAGCAACCTCCTCTCTATCCTTACCCTGACGATACACTAAAACATCATCGGCATATGACAATGTCCTGCCAGGTCCAGTGATCTGCTCACTGGTGATTCTCACTGTGTAGGCGTTGAACAGTACCGGAGATAATGGTGATCCCTGTGGTAGGCCAGGAAATATTGTTGTTGGTTCCGAAGTCCAACTGCCACATCTAAAAACTACTTTCCGTTGGAAGAGAGCTGCAGCGATCCAACTAAGGAGGAATGGACTTACGTTTAGTTCAAGAAGCTGAAACATTAAAAAATCCAGTGGTACTCTGTTGTATGCGTCCTCAAGATCAATCGCTGCAGCAACGGTTTCAGTGCCTGAGTGGAAACCTTCATAGACATCATGGGCAAAGACTGCTGCATTGGTCCAGGTTTCTCTTTTTGGACGGTACCCACCCAGGGTAGGTGGGAAAACACCTTGCCTCTCTAGTTGGCTTGATATTTTCCTGGCAATTACCTTCTCCAGCAGCTTGCCTATTGTATTCTGCATGATTATAATTCGATATCCCTGAATTTTCTTGTGGTCTTTGTCAGGCTTCGGCAAGGGAATCAGATAGCTGTGTAACCATTCCTCCTTGATGCTAGCACTCCCTATACTGTTGTTGTACATGTCTGCTAGTTTCTCTAGCTCATCGTCGGTACACCTATTTATGTCGTCGTATCTTATGCCATCAGGACCTGGAGCACTGTTTTTTGATCGTCGAAGCACAGCCTTGATTTCTTGCACTGTCACTGTGTCTTCATCCGAAGTGTTCTGGGCCTTGCATCTGTCTGAGGTGACCTCCTTGGCCAGATTCCGGCCTCCCATGTCTGTCTGGTTGCTCTGCTCAAGGTAGCGTTCAAAGAGGGCTTTGCCCTTGTCCTCGTCAGTCCTCTGCCAGATGAGGTCAGCACCTTGGAAGTCAGAAATGCTCTTATTCTTGACTACACCACTCATGCTTTTATGTAGTCGCCAGAACAATTTCAGTGACTTGTCTGTGCTTGTCTGTGACTTGTCTGCACAGACAAGTCATTGAAATACATCCTGTACTTCTCAATCTTGTGTTTGTTTGTTTTTTGTTTTTTTTTCCGCGTTTCCATCCTGTTTCAGGATATTGCGGTCAACACCAGCATCTTTCAGCTGTATGTTGATTCCTAGGCTAGATTACGCTCATCAGCACGCCCAATCTTGTGTTTACCTGAACAAATTGCTTAAGTGTTTGCCAGTTACTTGGGTCTTCTTATTTTAGCACAACTCATAATAGTACAGCTCTACGCAAGCACAGCACATTTTCAAGGTCCGATGTACTTAGTTTGTACTAACATAAAGTTTAGTTTGTGAGAGGAATGCCACCTGTTCATAACACATGATTAGGAGACACAATGGGTCTGCGGTGTAATTGCAAGGTCATTACATTTTTAAGTAAGTATTCTTCTGATAAAGGAAAAACAATGACACATACATAGATGCAATAATATATACAAGTAATTGCGCGGTGGCGTAGTAGTTTGTGCGCTTGCCTATGTCCTCCGGGAAAGGTATGATTATTTTGTTCAGATTAGTACGGCACTGGGATAAACCCAGCCTCGTGAAAATGGGGAAAAAATAATTGCCTGTGAATGGCCTTAGAAGGAACAGCGTCAATTACGAGTGCCACGTCATGTGGCGTGGTCTGCAATGTGAATAATAGACAAACCACTCTTGAAGAGAGCCTGACAACAACATTAAAAGTGTCACGACAAGTACTCTAGAAGAAAGACAATATCACTAGAAGTGTCACGACAATTACTCTAGAAGAAAGACAGCATCACTTGTAGTTTCATGACAAGTACTCTAGAAGAAAGACAGCATCATTAGTAGTTTCGTGACAAGTACTCTAGAAGAAAGACAGCATCACTTGTAGTGTCATGAAACGAACTCTAGAAGAAAGACAGCATCACTTGTTATGTCATGATACGAACTCTAGAAGAAAGACAGCATCACTTGTAGTGTCATGACTCGAACTCTAGAAGAAAGACAGCATCACTTGTAGTGTCATGACACGAACTCTAGAAGAAAGACAGCATCACTTGTAGTGTCATAACACGAACTCTAGAAGAAAGACAGAATCACTTGTAGTGTCATGACACGAACTCTAGAAGAAAGACAGCATTACTAGTAGTGTCATGACACGTACACTATAAGAAAGACAGAATCACTTGTAGTGTCATGACACGACCTCTAGAAGAAAGACAGCATCACTTGTAGTGTCATGACACGAACTCTAGAAGAAAGACAGCATCACTTGTAGTGTCATGACACGAACTCTAGAAGAAAGACAGAATCACTAGTCGTTTCATGACACGAACTCTAGAAGAAAGACAGCATCACTTGTAGTTTCATGACACGAACTCTAGAAGAAAGACCGCATCACTTGTAGTTTCATGACACGAACTCTAGAAGAAAGACAGCATTACTAGCAGTTTCATGACATGTACTCTAGTAGAAAGACAGCATCACTAGTAGTTTCAGGACACCTACTCTAGAAGAAAGACAGCATCACTAGTAGTTTCATGACATGTACTCTGGTAGAAAGACAGCATTACTAGTAGTTTCATGACACGTACTCTAGAAGAAAGACAGCATCACTAGTAGTTTCATGACATGTACTCTAGAAGAAAGACAGCATCACTAGTAGTTTCATGACACGTACGCTAGAAGAAAGACAGCATCACTAGTAGTTTCATGACATGTACTCTGGTAGAAAGACAGCATCACTAGTAGTTTCAGGACACCTACTCTAGAAGAAAGACAGCATCACTAGTAGTGTCATGACAAGTACTCTAGAAGAAAGATAGCATCATTAGTAGTTACATGACACGTAATCTAGAACAGTGGTTCTCAACCTTTTTTGGCCCATGCACCCCTTCACCATATGTTCAGAATGTCATTCCCTCTTTCGTATTTCATCCCTATAAACCCCCCCCCCCCCCCTCTTTACACAGTATACGTAAAAATGGAAGCTTAATTTAATAACACATACTATAACAAGTCTAGACGTCTGTATAAAACGTGATTTGCGGGTTCACTTACGTTATAAAACGAATTTCAGAATGGCGAAAAGTACAGAACTGTAAAGTATGGAGGGAAAAACAATATCAAGCAATATGTTCTTATATTAACGCGATCCTGAAATAATCTTAACCCCCCTCCCCCATCCCACGCCTCCTTTTGTCTCCTCGACGCTTGTTGAAGTTGACGACGGACCACCTATGGCAATGTCCCGAGAGCTGTGATATCGATTCTTGACTCTCAATGAACTTAACTTTATGTAGTAAGTCTTGTGTATCCTTTACTGATTCTTACGCTAAGTCTTATTTGTTGCAGTCTGCTGCCACTTCTACGATGTCGTCCGCAGATCGTTCCTTTCTCTGTGAATTATCTTCACTTCGTGTCCTAAAGTGGCCTCTATATGATTTCGTTTAGACATGAATGTGTACACCTAAATGTGTAGACAGTCACACACGTTTCCTTAGCTCTGAGTAGTGTTTAGATCACAATTATGATGGACAAGATCCAACAAATCAAAACACAGTTAGTCGTCACGTGTGAATAAACATGTAAACAATTCCAGCGGGAAAATGACAAACAGAAATCATTCACTTGAGGCAAGTTACTCGTACCGTTACATCGTTGGACCACCAAATGTTAACTCTATGCACCCGTGCTTTGTTGTGTTTTTTCACTGGATGCAAACTGTTGCTGGATTATTTACAGTGTTCAGAAACATCATAGTTAAGGCCAGTACCATGCAGTAGATTTTATGCAAGTCTTCGGAATGCCGCCCCTAACATGTTCTTTTCTTTAAAAATGCCGCCTACTTATGCCGCCGCTTGATGCGGTCGCCTCTCTGTAACATAGCACGGCACGGCCCTGGTTAAGGCCGACTTCAATGACTTCTTGAGAAGAACTATTTGGGCGCGGTGAAGATCCCCAAGTGAACCATCACCATGTGAGTGACCCACGTATGAATAGACGATTGGACGTGGATTATCAAGAACACCCATGTGTGACCCACGTAGGAATAAACACATGGTCATTGTGTGCAAGCCAGTGACCGGTTGTAGAGATTCCCCACTTGAATATTCCAGCTCCAGTTAAGTGCCCAGTATTTCTTGTATGTTGTAGAATTAACGTAACGTATTACATGTACGTTGTAGTATGTAAATAAAGTATAACATGCACGTTGTAGAATGGCAGTAAAGTATTACCTGTATTTTCTAAAATGTCAGTAAAGTATTACATGTATTTTTATAATGTAAGTAACGTATTGCATATATGGTGTAAATGTATGTAAAGCAGTATTTCGTAGAATGTGCGTAAGGTATTATCTATATGTTGTAGCATGTATGTAAAGCAGTACCTGTATTTTGTAGAATGTCTGTAACATATTATCTGTATGTTGTAGAATGTCTGTAAAGTATTACATGTATGTTGTAGAATGTATGTAAAGATTACCTGTATTTTGTAGAATATCGGTAAATTATTACCTGTATTTTGTAGAATGTAAGTAAAGTATGGGAGTCTCCGTGGCGAAGTGGTCAAGCCGTTTGACTCGGGCTCCGAAGGTTGTGGGTTCAATTCCGGGCAGCGTCCTTCGGTTCACGAGTGAAACTTTTCGGAGACACTTGTGGGTCGTCGCTAGAGCTACGGAGTTCGTGCTTTGTGCGACGCTTTCCGCGCTCAGAAAAGTGACCGAGCCATATGGGGTTAATAGCCAGGTGCAATGAAGTCGACCCTGTCGACTTTTAAGCGACTTTTGTTTGGGGTAGAATGTAAGTAAAGTATTACCTTGTGTTCTAGAATGAAAGTAAAGTATTACTTGTATTTTGTAGAATGTAAGTAAAATACTACCTGTGTGTTGTAGAATGTCAGTAAAGTATTACCTGTGTTTTGTACCATGTAAGTAAAGTGTTACCTATATATTATTGAATTTTAGTAAGGTATCACCTGTATTTTTAGAATGTCAGTAAAGTATTAAATATATAGTGTAGTATGTCAGTGAAATATTACCTGTATGTTGTAAAATGTGTGTTAAATATTTCCTGTGTTTTTAGGATGTAAGTAAAGCATTACCTGTAAGTTGTAGACTGTCAGTAAAATATTAGCCGTATTTTGTAAAATGTAAGTAAACTGTTACATGTATGTTGTAGAATCTAAGTATGCATTACCTATGTGTTATAGGATGCAAGTAAAGTATCAACTTTATAGTGTAGAATCTAAGTATGCATTACCTATGTGTTATAGGATGCAAGTAAAGTATCAACTTTATAGTGTAGAATCTAAGTATGCATTACCTATGTGTTATAGGATGCAAGTAAAGTATCAACTTTATAGTGTAGAATCTAAGTATGCATTACCTATGTGTTATAGGATGCAAGTAAAGTATCAACTTTATAGTGTAGAATCTAAGTATGCATTACCTATGTGTTATAGGATGCAAGTAAAGTATCAACTTTATAGTGTAGAATCTAAGTATGCATTACCTATGTGTTATAGGATGCAAGTAAAGTATCAACTTTATAGTGTAGAATCTAAGTATGCATTACCTATGTGTTATAGGATGCAAGTAAAGTATCAACTTTATAGTGTAGAATCTAAGTATGCATTACCTATGTGTTATAGGATGCAAGTAAAGTATCAACTTTATAGTGTAGAATCTAAGTATGCATTACCTATGTGTTATAGGATGCAAGTAAAGTATCAACTTTATAGTGTAGAATCTAAGTATGCATTACCTATGTGTTATAGGATGCAAGTAAAGTATCAACTTTATAGTGTAGAATCTAAGTATGCATTACCTATGTGTTATAGGATGCAAGTAAAGTATCAACTTTATAGTGTAGAATCTAAGTATGCATTACCTATGTGTTATAGGATGCAAGTAAAGTATCAACTTTATAGTGTAGAATCTAAGTATGCATTACCTATGTGTTATAGGATGCAAGTAAAGTATCAACTTTATAGTGTAGAATCTAAGTATGCATTACCTATGTGTTATAGGATGCAAGTAAAGTATCAACTTTATAGTGTAGAATCTAAGTATGCATTACCTATGTGTTATAGGATGCAAGTAAAGTATCAACTTTATAGTGTAGAATCTAAGTATGCATTACCTATGTGTTATAGGATGCAAGTAAAGTATCAACTTTATAGTGTAGAATCTAAGTATGCATTACCTATGTGTTATAGGATGCAAGTAAAGTATTAACTTTATAGTGTAGAATCTAACTAAAGTATTGCATGTATATTTTAATATTTCAGTCAAGTATTATATCTAAGTTGCAGCATGTCAGTAAAGTATTATCTGTATGCTGTAGTATGTCAGTAAAGTGTTACATGTATGTTGTTGAATGTCAGTAAAGTATAACATAGATGTTGTTGAATGTCAGTAAGATATTGACGGTACGTTGTAAAGAGTAAGTAAAGTAATACCTGTTGTATGTTGTAAAATGTCAGTAAAGTATTACATGTATGTTGTAGAATGTCTGTAAAGTATTACCTGTTGTATGGTGTAGAAAGTCAGTGAAGTATTACATGTATGTTGTTGAATGTCAGTAAGATATTGACTGTATGTTGTAAAGTGTAAGTAAAGTATTACCTGTTGTATGTTGTTGAAAGTCAGTAAAGTTGTAAAGAGTAAGTAAAGTAATACCTGTTGTATGTTGTAAAATGTCAGTAAAGTATTACATGTATGTTGTAGAATGTCTGTAAAGTATTACCTGTTGTATGGTGTAGAAAGTCAGTAAGATATTGACTGTATGTTGTAAAGTGTAAGTAAAGTATTACCTGTTGTATGTTGTTGAAAGTCAGTGAAGTATTACATGTATATTGTAGAATGTCTGTAAAGTATTACCTGTTGTATGTTGTAGAAAGTCTGTAAAACCTGCATGTTGTAAAATGTCAATAACTGAGGGACCTGTTCCAACGCCTGGTTATATAGTATTGAGTATGCTGGTAGTCTCCAGTGTGTATACAACAATAGACACTCAAGGGCCGATGTGGTCGACATCAAGCCGGCTGTACTTAGTTTCCGCCGCCCATTGTTAGAGCTGGGTCGCTAGCGAAGTTAATGGTGAATATTTCTGGTAATGTCGTTAGCACTGTCGGTCGCAGGTTCGATTCCTCAATTCGTCGTCAGCGAAAGTAGGGGAAAGATTGGCAAATATTCTTCCTTGCATTCACAGTGAGAAACTAGGTTAGGAAATGAATTTCAAGGAAAAAGATCATGGTCGTCTCCAAGAAGAAAGAAATACCACATTGTAACATCCAAGTGAATGGAAATATTCTTAAATAGATGAATCGGTGTAACTATCTCGGAACAGTCGTAACATCTGGTAGAAGATACCTTGCAGAAAATGGATCAAGAATTGCCATGGCTAAGGTGGCCTTCTGCAAAATGGAAACCATACTTACCAACAGAAAGTTGTCAATTGCAGTGAGAAATATTATTGGAGTGCTATATAGAACCGATATTGTTGTGTGTGTGTGTGTGTGTGTGAAACGTGGACAATTAACAGACAAGCTGAGAAACATCTAATGAGGGTGGAAATGTGCATTTTTGAGAAAAATGCAAAAATATATCTTGGACGGACAGAAAATCAAATGAGAAAGTCCTTCAGGTGACAAATGAAAAACGGAGACTGACTGGAGATATAAGACGTAGACAGTCATGATTGTTTTTTGGACATGTTATGAGAAATGGACTTCCAAATTTGGTGACAACTGGTAAACTTGATGGGAAAAGAGCAAGAGGAAGACAGAGGGATAAATACCTTGCTGCTTTTGTATTATGGCATGGTCGAGACAAGAACACAGACCTGATTCGAGACTCTGATGACCGTGTGAAATGACTAACCATTACCACCCACGCCTTTCGGCAAGGCACTTGATGATGATGATTCAGACCCACTTACAAAATGGAGGGGAAAAGTTGCTTCGAGACACATTATTATGATTACCTATTTTTAGACTGAATTTTAAAAAGCAAGTTAGTTGCATCTCCTGTACAGGACGTCAACCCTAGTATGTTTTAGCTGTTCGTGATTTCTTGGCAAGTAGTTTGCCATTGCTTTCTGAACGACCGGAACTCATATCATTTTACAAAATAACCAGCGACAGACGGTCTACTGGCAAATCGCACCTGTGTTTCGAACGCGGAATGCGGGATTACGAACTGCGTCCGCAACCCCTTTGCTATAGGGAAGGTAAAAACAAGAGGCTCGACTTCATTGCACCAGGGTTTATCCCATATCGATCCGCTGCTTTCCGCAGAACGTCCTGCAGAAAGTGTCGCACAGGGTGCGAAGCCCGTAGCTCCAGGGACGAACTTCAGACGTGAACAAAACTGCACTCGTGTCGACCCGCGGGGATCTCTGAAATATCTGTACTCGTGTCGACCCGCGGGGATCTCTGAAATATCTGCACTCGTGTCGACCCGCGGGGATCTCTGAAATATCTGCACTCGTGTCGACCCGCGGGGATCTCTGAAATATCTGCACTCGTGTCGACACGTAGGGATCTCTGAAATATCTGCACTCGTGTCGACACGTAGGGATCTCTGAAATATCTGCACTCGTGTCGACCCGCAGGGATCTCTGAGATATCTGCACTCGTGTCGACCCGCAGGGATCTCTGAAATATCTGCACTCGTGTCGACACGTAGGGATCTCTGAAATATCTGCACTCGTGTCGACCCGCAGGGATCTCTGAGATATCTGCACTCGTGTCGACCCGCAGGAATCTCTGAAATATCTCCACTCGTGTCGACCCGAGGGGATCTCTGAGATATCTGCACTCGTGTCGACCCGCAGGGATCTCTGAAATATCTGCACTCGTGTCGACCCGCAGGGATCTCTGAAATATCTGCACTCGTGTCGACCCGCAGGGATCTCTGAAATATCTGCACTCGTGTCGACCAGCAGGGATCTCTGAAATATCTGCACTCGTGTCAACCCGCAGGGATCTCTGAAATATCTGCACTCGTGTCGACCCGCAGGGATCTCTGAAATATCTGCACTCGTGTCGACCCGCAGCGATCTCTGAAATATCTGCACTCGTGTCGACCAGCAGGGATCTCTGAAATATCTGCACTCGTGTCGACCCGCAGGGATCTGTGAAATATCTGCACTCGTGTCGACCCGCAGGGATCTCTGAAATATCTGCACTCGTGTCGACCCGCAGGGATCTCTGAAATATCTGCACTCGTGTCGACCCGCAGGGATCTCTAAAATATCTGCACTCGTGTCGACCCGCGGGGATCTCTGAGATATCTGCACTCGTGTCGACCCCCAATGGTCTCAGCAAACATTGCACTCGCTAGCCGAATGACAGTCCGAAAATGAACCGACTTGCGTACACTATGATGGTGGCTTGATCTCATGGCGACGGCGACCCTCACACTGGGTCAACTTTACAACCAAGGTCAATGATAAATATCCTCATCTTGAGGCGTATTCGAATACATAACCACGGGCCGGCGCGCTAAGATGCTGCTGGTCAATGAAATCCCGCTAAACTCTGACCTGAGGTAACAACTCTTTTGTGGAAAAGACAAAAAGGACATTTCAAAATCATAAACTGGATAGAGAAATTAGACGTAGACAGTCAAAATGTTTTGGGCACCTTATGAGAAGAAATACTTGTAGATTAAAGAACTTGGTGACAACTGGCAAGATTGAGGGGAAGACGTCGAGGTAAATATTTAGATGGCGTGGCCACATGAGATGTTCGAGACAAAAACACAGAGCTGATACACGACTATGGTGATCGTGTGAGATGGCGAAACATGACCGCCCGTGATTATTGGCACGGCACATGCCTAAAATCATCAGTTGATAAATGTACAGGTCGGAAATCTTTTGGCATTGGAAATCCAAACATGTAGGTAGAATATACCGTTGGTCAGGCCTGATTGTAAGATTAGAGAACCTTGAAAAATATCGGACCATAAATGTACAGGTAGGAAATCTTTTGGCATTGGAAATCCAAACGTGTAGGTAGAATATACCGTTGGCCAGGCCTGATTGTAAGATTAGAGATCCTTGAAAAATATCGGACCACAAATGTACAGGTCGAAAATCTTTTGGCATTGGAAATCCAAAAGTGTAGGTAGAGTAGACTGTTGGTCAGGCCTGATTGTAAGATAAGAGAATTGACCCATAACATAATAATTTATGGCATATGTTTTTCTGATTTACACACATTTGGAGCTGGGCCGTTATTACGAATTTCGTTCCATCTGTTGAGATTCTCCTTGAGTCATCCAAGGGAGTTGAAAGGTACACACATGGGGCAATCAAGGGAATAGAATGAGGCAATCATGGGGTGATCATATGGGCAGAAAGGGGCAATTATGCGGTGATCATTGGAGTCGGTAGTGACACTCGTGTGGTGAGATGGGAGTAGATAGGGGCACTCATGGGGTGATCATCCATTTCGTTTGTGTGCCAATCACCCATCTCTTGTATGTGCACCAATCATCTCTGCTACCGACATCAAGCGTGCTAGCCATTGTTCCAAAACGACTCTCCTTACACGGGATGTTTTTAAAAATTGAGTTGCATGTGCTTTACAGGGCGTCGCAATCAACCCCAGCATTGTCTGTTTGTGATTTATTAGGCAAGTTTACGTTGAGTAGTTTGCCACTGCTTTCTGAACGAGCGACACACATGCCACTGTTAAAAACCAACACAAGACGGGTTGCTTCCAGATCGTCTGCAGCTTTTTGTGAATGCAGTCTGCGGGATTGCGAATCGGACTCGCTACCCCTTCGCCACAGATGGTGGCACATGGGATATATTCTGAATGGCGCTGGAGTGTCAGACGACAAGCGAATGAATCTTCTGGCTTCAGTAGCACCTGTAGTTAAACAATTCACGATGCTCAAACTTAAGGGAGATATTTTGAAATGGACTGATGTTTGAAAGCACACTAACAGATGAAAAACTATACTCAAGGAAGCTTGAGTGTGGATAATAAATGTAAAAACAGATTGGTTTGATGCGAGAGTTGCTTATATATATTTAATAGTAACTGTGTCCATGAATACAATAAAATAGCACATATTGGCAACCATATAACAACCATTAATTTACACCACTTGTCCTCAGATATGCACACCGAAGGCCAATAACTACAGCACCGAAAGCCACCGTCTGCGGCTCGTCTTGTACCTACACAACGGCGTCCCCGATGAAGAGCTGTGTAGCAACACCATACAGCCAGTTCCAATAGTACAGTGACATATATGCATATATTATACAGTCTGCAAATGACGACTGCGATGGAGGGGCTATCAAAGCCCAGCACAGCCGATCTCACCTACATAATGACGACTGCGATGGAGGGGCTATCAAAGCCCAGCAAAGCCGATCTCACCTACATAATGACGACTGCGATGGAGGGGCTATCAAAGCCCAGCACAGCCGATCTCACCTACATAATGACGACTGCGATGGAGGGGCTATCAAAACCCAGCACAGCCGATCTCACCTACATAATGACGACTGCGATGGAGGGGCTATCAAAACCCAGCACAGCCGATCCCACCTACATAATGACGACCACGATTGAGAACTCTTTGCAAGCCAGTACAGCATGCCCCACCTGCACAGTGACGTCTACGATGGAGAACTTTATACCAGCATAATACAGCCGACTTCACCTGTGCAACGACTTTTGTTATGAGCTCGCTAACATATTTGTACTGCTTGTACCATTTAGCAATGAAGATGAAGAGGAGAGTACATCAATCCCCCATCTGTGCAATGGCGATCGCAATGAGAGTCCAGTACAACCTCTACCACCACATAAGAAAGTTATTTTCAAATGGAGAACAGTAAAGAAGTATCAATACATCAAGAACATTCCATCTCCGAGATGATTTATCTTTCGTCTTGTAGCGCGTCTACCTGTCTTGATGTTTCCTAGCAGCTGTGTTCAGTTTAAAAGACATTTTTTTTTTCTAATTAACAGTGCCACGTCGTGTGTATTGAATATGAACATATATAGTTCTCACTCTTTGGCCTGATGTGTGGTGATTTATATACACATAACCAATATATTCACTGTTTGGCCTGATGTGTGGTGATTTATATACACATAATCAATATATTCACTGTTTGACCTGATGTGTGGTGATTTATATACAAATAACCAACACTCTCACTGTTTGACCTGACGTATCGTGATTTATATACATATCATCAATACTCTATGGTTCGACATAATGTATGGTGATTTGTATTTATTTATATCACTAATATTCTGTTTGGCGTGATGTATGGTGATTTGTATACGTATCACCATTATTCTCACTGTTTGACCAGATGTGTGGTGATTTGTATACACATAAACAATATTCTCGCGGTTTGACCTGATGTGTGGTAATTTATATACACATAACCAAATATTCTATTTTACTTAAAACAATGTAAATTTATAACCAATCATCATCATCGTTAAGTGCTCTGCCAGCTGGCGTAGGCGTTCATAGCTCTCCACAGATCTCGGTCTTTGGTGTTCTGGATCAATTATGTTGATGATATTCCTGCATGTCTCAATCCATCCAGCATAATTTCTCTTGGTCTGCCTCCGCCTCTCTTCCCATCGATCTTTCCAGTTGGCACGATGTTCTCCAATGTCTGTCTTCTCATCACATGACCAAAGAAAACTGTTTTTCTCTTTCTTATTGTTGTATATAATGTTCTAGTTTCATTAGGCTTTTTCGGGCAATCATTGTTAGTTACTTTGGCAGTTCAAGGGATTCGCAACATTCGTCTCAGGAACCACATCTCTATTGCTTCTAATTTCTTCTTAATTTGTTCATTTAATTTCCAAGATTCATTGCCATAGAGCAAAACTGGTTCTATATAGCATTTCAGCACTCTCTTTCTTACATTCAGTGATAGTGACTTTGATTGATTGATTGATTGATTTAGGAATCGACATCACAGCATTCGGGGCATTCCCATAAGTGCACCGTCCCCATCCTCAGCAGCCAGCGAAGAGTTCCAACACTAATAGTACCAGTAGCAATCTGATTATAAGTCTGTCTCGCCTTTCCTCTGAGCGTTGAACATCGGCCAGATCCCTTCGTCACTCCTCGTTGTCTCATTCTTGCCAGACCATGGTAATCCATTTGCTCCTCCGAGGTGTGCACGTACTCCCACAAGGTCGCAACCAACGGTAGTGACTTATTGCATAAGATATTCTTCATGTTCTGAAATTCGGCTGTTGCTTGCCCTATTCTGCTCTTAATCTCTGATGTACATCTTCCATCTGATGTTATCATAATGATGTTATTACCAATATTTGACACATTTCAATATTTACCCGTAGCTATAATTAGTCACTTTTGTGATATTTGTCACGTTATTAATGTGTGCCTATTGGTCTATAAACATGTCAGGCTAGCACCATATACCAAATATATATAAAGGGTCGTGTCCTTTATATCTAGTCAAACCGTTATTATTTTAAAATGTCACTGAACAGCAAACACAAGTATGGCATTACAGAGAGCATCCTAACTCTCCAGAAACCAATCTCACGGCAGTCGCCTACTTGAAACCCTAACCAACAACTATCTGTCGGTTGCTCTCAAGATTCAGTCTTGCTACGTTGGTTTCCCGTTTATTTGTTTTAATGGCTAAACGGGTACTCTACCCATGAGAATCCAGCAGGCCAGCGAAGGGCAGGTGGTCTCTGACATGACCTTTGATAATGGATACCCGTTACCAACAATCATTAGTGAAGGCACATGAACGAGGCTGACAGACAGATGAGATGTCTAGCAGACAGTGATAATTTCTAGCGGAAGCACTGTCAGTGTATCACTTTCCAAATCAAATGAAAGTATGATCTCAGTCCCCCGCCCCCGTGACTTGGTCACTTTGACAGCTGATGGATACCGGTTGTCTGACTCCTGGGCATATACAGTAGATATGGGATGCCCTGTCCACTGTCTTGACCTGCAGCAATGTTTATAGGATGCTATAGCCCAGGCTTTCGTTCACCGTATTGGTTTATGGTCTGGGACTGTCTGGAGCCGGGACTTAGGGTACGGCATACTCAAACTCCTTGTCTTGGACCAGCCTGCAGGCATCATCAGACAAACAGAGGGATCTATAGAGCCATGACGTCACATTCACATCTCGAACAATCCTGCAGGCTAGCGAACCGGGCTTGGAGGGGACAGATAGCCGAAACGAGTCAGCTCCTGACTTGATCACCAACCATTAAGCAATAGCAGCCACTAAGGGAAGTGCTGTCCTGGACGAAAGCCTGGGATATAGTGACCTCGCTGTTGCAGGTCATGGGCTTGGAAGTCACCGCCGGATGAAAGCCTTGTTGAAGGACCAAGCCGGGATCCCACCCTTTCCCCGCTGGTGATCTGCCCTGTGACTAGTAAATTACCTAGTGTAAACAGATCCTGAGTGTTGTTACAATTATCACAATGCAAATGCTCTCATTTATCAAGTTTCTACACACACGCTCGCGCTCGCGCGCGCACACACACACTGAGAGAGAGAGAGAGAGAGAGAGAGAGAGAGAGAGAGAGAGAGAGAGAGAGAGAGAGAGAGAGAGAGAGAGAGAGAGAGAGAGAGAGAGAGAGTTTGTTACATTCGATAGCCAGAGTAACTAACGACGATTGTCTGAAATATGCTTATGAAACTATAACAATATAAACAACAATAAGAAAGAGACAATCAACTTTCGTTGGTCATGTGATGAGAAGAGAGACATTGGAGAACATTCTGACGACTGGAAAGATCGAAGGGAAGAGAGGCAGGCGCAGATCAAGAGAAATGATACTGGATGAACTGAGACGGCGTCATTAAGGGATGTCATCAGCAGCATTGATCCAGAACACCAAAGACCAAGATCTCTGGACAGACATAAACGCCTGCTGGCAAGGAACTTGATGATGAGAATATTCATATTTTCTAATATATAAAATACTGAATAAAAGCAGAGACAAAGGAGAGGTTAAAAGACTTGGATGAGAGACACATACGTCATGGAGAAATAGAAAAGTATCTCTTTCAGCGTGTATCGCTGACGACAACTGCTCTGTGTTGTTGAGTATTCTTCTTTGGCCTCCTTCATAGCGCTTTTACCGGGTTTCATCCCTGCTGGCTGTTCTTGCGGTCTGGTCAAGTTTTTAAAAATGTGTTGTTGTTGTTGTTTTAATTCAAATATTGCAATGTAAATATAAATGTTGTGAAGATCTATTGCTCTTGATATGTTGACAAATGACATAAAGTGAATTTTGACTGTATATTCACTTCACATGAATTGGCATGTAGAAAATACCACATACCACTTCATGTGGCGTGAAAGTGTTTGTGTTATTATTATTGTATAAACCAATTTATGTATGTTTATAAATGTCCTGAGACAAGTAGAACTGTTAATGGGGAGGTACACTCGAAATATTCGGGACAGCAGGTAAACTGGATGGCAAAAGAGCAAGCGCAGGCGGCAGGCCGCCCTGCGGAATGAGGCCAAGCTATATGGGGTAAAACCCGGTGCAATGAAGTCGATCCTCTTGTCTTTTACACACCTTTATTTTAAATCCCCTTCCAGCCACAGGTGTTTGTTATTGTTCTCATTCTTTTTTGGCCCGTGCACCCCTTCATCATATTTTCAGTACGTCATTCCTCCACCCCCATTTTCGTATTTTCTCTATATAAATCCCTGCCCCTACACAGTTTACGTAAAAATTGAAGCTAAATTTAATAATACATACTAGTACAAGTCTAGACGTCTACATAAAAAGTGATTTGCGGGTCTACTTACGTTATAAAATGAATATCAGAAGAGCGCGAAGTATAGAAGCGCGAAGTATAGAACCGTAAAGTATGGAAGGAAAACCAATATCAAGTAATTGGTTCTTGCAATAACGCGATCTTGAAATAATCTTAATTCGCCCCCCCCCCACCCCCTAGAAACCCTAAATTTTCCCCTGGGGGAGGGGGGAAGTATCAGTAGTAGTTTCATGACAAGTACTCTAGAAGAAAAGCATCACTAGTAGTTTCATGACACGTACTCCAGAAGAAAGAAAGCATCACTAGTAGTTTCATGACACGTACTCTAGAAGAAATACAGCAGCACGACGTCTTCTAAGACTTGTCGCCGCAACGCCCTTTGCTTAATGTCTGTATATTGTTTACGTTGCCTCAGATTTACCACTCGTTAAGCCATTTCATGAAAGAATATTGTAACCTAGAATATGTGAAGGGATAACACCTCAAACTCCAAAGGCAGTGGTTGCTCCTGCACTACCTTTATATGTATATACAGCACATATATCTCCTTTATGGATCCTGTGCAGAACGTGCCTCTCATGGCGATGGCAGAAAAGATTCTCTGTCCCGAGTCTATTCCCCTGCCGCATACATGTTCATGCACAAAGTGTCTGTTATGTCCTGTGTCCCTCTTCGTGCTGGTTGACCACTGCCTTTTCTTCCAGGACCATAGCTTTCATCATCATCATGTGTCGTGCGGGTAAGCGTGGGCGGTCATGTCCCGCTATCTCACTCCAACACCAGAGCCGTGGATCAGCTCAGTGTTCTTGTCTTGACCATGCCAAGACCAAGCCATCCGGCTATTTACTTCTCTGTCTTCCTCCCTATAATCTTGTCTCCAATTCATTTCTTCTCATAACGTGACCAAAAAATGTTGACTATCTACGTCTAATTTCTCTAATCAATTTTCGATTTTCATTTGTTTCTCGAAGGACTTGGTCATTGGCTTTTCTCTATTCTTTGCATTTTCCTCAGAAACTACATTTCCACAACAATCAGATGTTTTTCAGCCTGTTTGCTCATTTTCCACGCTTCACATCCATACAAAAGCACAGGTTCAATGTAGCACCTCAAAACTCCGTTTCTCTTTGCAAATTAGAGTTTCAAGAATGAATTAATAGGAAATACATTGAATCATATGAAAATAATTGCCCCGGTTCTCATCGGTTTAGGATGTCGCCGATTGTTTTCCAACGGATTATGGACAAAAACCGAGATTTTACTGTATTCAGTTTGTAAAATTGTCAATTTATTCACTGCTGCTTGCGACTTTGAGTGGATATACAGTGTTGTCTATGGTCATTATTTTGTTCTTTATATATATACTAGCTGACCCGGCCCGGCTTCGCCCAGTCCCTGGTGGGGAGCATCTCATTTAATTCATATAAGTAGTCATATAAGCTCCCGTTCCTGTTCCCGACTACCTATCTGTCTGTCTGACCCGGCTTCGCCCATCTCCTGATGGGGAGCATCTCATTTAATTCATATAAGTAGTCATATAAGTTCCCGTTCCCGTCTGTCTGTCTGACCCTCCCGGCTTCGCCCAGCACCTGGTGGGGAGCATCTCATTTAATTTATATAAAGTCATATAAGCTCCCGTTCCCGACTATCTATCTGTCTGTCTGCCTATTATTAGAAAGAGCACTGGAACGATCTTTACATCTTCCCCCAACAATTAACTTGGGGAAATGGAGTGGCGGCAGCAGCAGCAGCAGAAGAAAAAGGAGGAGGAAAAGGAGGAGGAGGAGGGGAGGGGAGGAGGAGGAGGAAAGAGGAGGGGAAGGGGAGGAAAAGGAAGAGGCGGGAGGAGCATGAGGGGAGGAAGAGGATGGGGAGGAGAAAGAAGAGGCGGGAGGATGAGGAGAAGGGGAGGAGACGGCAGAGGAGGAGGGGGAGGAGGAGGGGGAAGAGATAGGAATAGGAGGAGGAGGAGCAGGGAAAAGAAGGGGGAGGAGGAGGAGGAGAGGGAGGAGGAAAAGGAGGAGTGAGGGGAAGAGGAGGGGACGGGGAGGAGGAGCAGGAGGAGGGGAAGGGGTGGAGGAGGGGGAGAAGGAGGGGAGGGAAGGAGGAGGGAAGGGGTGGAGGAGGAGAAGGAGAAGGGGGAGGAGGAGGAGTAGGACGAAAAGGAGGAGGGGGAGAGGGAAGAGGAGTAGGAGGAAAAGGAGGAGGGGAGAGGGAAGAGGAGGGGGAGAGGAAAGAGGAGCAGGATGGAGGAGGAGGGGGAGGAGGATGAGGGGGAGGTGAAGGAGGAAAAGGAGGGGGAGGGGGAAGAGGAGGGAGGGGAGGAGAAGGGGAAGAGGAGGGAGGGGAGGAGAAGGGGAGGAGGAGGAGAAGGAAGAGGCGGGAGGGTGGGGAGTAGGGGAGGAGTAGGAGGAGGGGGAAGAGATAGGAGGAGGAGGGGAAGTAGGAGGGGAGGAGGAACAGGGAGTAGTAGTGGGAGGAGGAGGGGAGGAGAAGGTGAGTAGGAGGAGGGGAGGGGGAAGACGAGGGAGGGGAAGGGGAAGGGGAGGCGGAGGGGGATGAGAAGAAGGGGAGGAGGATGGAGGAGAAGGAAGAGGCGGGATTAAGGGGAGGAGGAGGAGCAGGAGGAGGGGAGGAGGAGTGGTAGGGAGGAGGGGGAGGAGGAGGAAGTGGAGATGGGGAGGTGGAGGAGGAGGAGAGTGAAGTAGGGGGAGGAGGAGGAGGGGAGGAGGATTATAACGCATATGCCTGTAGATAACTGTAGCGAAAAGGTCCACCTATTTGAGAAATATGCACCAATTTTACATATATAGCAATGCTATTAGAAGTTATGTCCCCTCGTTATATATATATATATATATATATATATATATATATATATATATATATATATATATATATATATATATATATATATATATATATATAAAAGGCAATGTGTATCCGTATGTATTTGATGTGTTCGATAACGGTCCATCCGATAGAGATGACATTTTCTACACGTCTTGTTTTCATTCCCATGCAACCGACTGTCATAGTTTTTTAGTGTAACATCGGCTACTTACTTACTAAAATTTAATATTTCATTATCATTTCCATATAGCAAGGGGACTTAACATAAGAAAAGTTATTTCAAGGGGCATAACTTTTAATAACATTGCTATATACTTTATAGTCATATTGGTGCATCGTTTTCAAAGATTTATAAACTCTTTGTCTATAGTTATTTACAGGCATATGAATTATAATAAATAATGATATAATCTTTAAGGCATTTTCATAGAAATAATGCATCTATTTAAATAGTGAAAATTTTCTAACTCATCTTTTTATTTTGCTTCAACGGCACATTAATTTTTTTAAACATTCTCATATGTATGGCGCGTTACATCAACGTTGGGTATTTCTGATGACAGTTGTCAAAGAATTGCTTGAAAAGAGTTGTTGAATGAAAGAATGTATGAGAGGAAATAGAGAAGAAGGGCAGAATGTAGGACGGGCCTGCGAAAGATTTTCGTTCGTTAAAAAAAAAAAAAAAGTAATTTTTTGTGATACAAAGTTAGTTGCATATCCTTTGCAGTACTCTGCAGTCAACCCACGGCCCACCATTTATTGGCTGTTCATGATATCTTGGTAAGTTTACTTTAGATAGATCTCTTCCAATCATATTTTATACTATCAATCTATCCATTCTTCTATTCTATCTTTTAACGGGAGCGGGCCGAACATACATACATACATACATACATACATACATAGATAGATAGATAGATAGATAGATAGATAGATAGATAGATAGATAGATAGATAGATAGATAGATAGATAGATAGATAGATAGATAGATAGATAGTCAGATAGATCAGATAGATAGATAGATCAGATAGATAGATAGATCAGATAGATAGATAGATCAGATAGATAGATCAGATAGATAGATCAGATAGATCAGATAGATCAGATAGATAGATAGATAGATAGATCAGATAGATCAGATAGATCAGATAGATCAGATAGATCAGATAGATCAGATAGATCAGATAGATCAGATAGATCAGATAGATAGATCAGATAGATAGATCAGACAGACAGACAGATAGTCGGGAACGGGAGCTTATATGACTACTTATATGAATTAAATGAGATGCTCCCCACCAGGGAATGGGTGAAACCGGGCCGGGTCAGACAGACAGACAAACAGATAGACAGACAGATAGTTGGGAATGGGAGCTTAAATGACTACTTATATGAATTAAATGAGATGCTCCCCACCAGGATCTGGGCGAAGCCGGGCCGGGTCAGACAGATTGACAGACAGACAGACAAGCAGACAGACAGATACATAGATCCCCGCCTGGGCGAAGCCGGGACGGGTCAGCTAGTATACATTATAATGTAAATTAAATATTAAATAATATTAAGTAAATAACTGTTTGTGTGGCTAAGGGCTTGCGAACGCGGTTTGTGAGCCCGTATACCCTGGTTCGAAACACGTGGTGCTGGTTTTTTCGAAAAAGGTATAGGGGCCGGTCATTCAGAAAGCAATGGCAAACTACTGAACGTAACACTTGCCTAGCACATCAACAGCAGCTGAAAATGCTGGTGTTGACTGCAACGTCCCGTAAGAGATACGCAACAATTTTTTTTTTACACCACTAAAAAAAACTATGACAGTTGGCAGCACGGGAATGAGAAGAAGGCGTGTAGAAAATGTCATCTCAATCGGATGGACCGTTCGCGAACGCATAAAAAGCATGCATGCATACATACATTCTATTTTATATATATATATAAACAGACAGACAGACAAACAGATAGTCGGGAACGGGAACTTAAATGACTACTTATATGAATTAAATGAGATGCTCCCAATCAGGGGTTGGGCGAAGCCGGGCCGGGTCAGACAGACAGACAGACAGATAGATAGTCGGGAACGGGAGCTTATATGACTCCTTATATGAATTAAATGAGATGCTCCCCACCAGGGACTGGGCGAAGCCGGGCCGGGTCAGTCAGACAGACATACAGTCGGAAACGGGAACTTATATGACTACTTATATGAATTTAATGAGATGCTCCACATCAGGGGCTGGGCGAAGCCGGGCCGGGTCAGACAGACATGTGACGAAGTCCCCAGCTTCCTCATCATCTTTTGCTTAAATTGGGGTAAATTCTTCGTAAAAATCCTTATGTAATTATAGAAGAATCTATATTCGTTTTTATTCCTATTTTTCTATGTATAGATAGTCCATGTCTATAGAATAATAACGAAATTCGGCCTTTCGCAATCCAGACGTTGGGGTTGAAACATCTGCTATAGTGTGTTTTTTTTTTTGGTTGCCTCAATATAAAATTCAATATCTCAGTAACGGGCTGAGATAAAATGATGAGATTTAGTATATAACGTTATCATTATGTCCACCCAACAAAACAATTTTTGTTCTGGAGATTTTACAGCAGATTTTAAAGTTAGCTTATATACGGTATATTAATTATGACTTAAAGATTACGACCATGATTTTAACAGTTTTACAGCTTCCCCAAGATTCGACCCAAATTATTCAAAATTTTCACGTGACTTTCGTTTTCAAACAAACAGCGCGAAGATTCAGAGGCGTCTCCAAATGTGGGTTCTTTCATGAAACGTGATTATATAAATAAACTAGCTGACAAGGCCCGGTTTCTGGTGGAAATCAATCAATCAATCAATCAATCTATCTATCTGTCTGTCTGTCTGTCTGAATGTCTGTCTGTCTGAATGTCTGCCGGTCGGCTGACCCATCCACCTACCCACCGACCTACCGATATCTATCTATCTATCTATCTATCTATCTATCTATCTATCTATCTATCTATCTATCTATCTGCCTGCCTGCCAGCCCGACCACCCACCCACCGACAGACCGACCGACCTACCGATATCTATCTATCTATCTGTCTGCCTGTCTGCCTGCCGGCCCACCCACCGACCGATCGACCGACGTACCGATATCTATCTATCTATCTATCTATCTATCTATTCTATCTATCTATCTGCCTGCCTGCCAGCCCGACCACCCACCCACCGACAGACCGACCGACCTACCGATATCTATCTATCTATCTATCTGTCTGTCTGTCTGTCTGTCTGCCTGTCTGCCCACCCACCGACCGATCGACCGACGTACCGATATCTATCTATCTATCTATCTATCTAATCTATCTAATCTATATGTCTGTCTGTCTGCCTGCCTGCCGGCGCACCCACCCACATACCGACCGACCGACCGACAGATATCTATCTATCTATCTATCTATCTAATATATCTATCTATCTATCTGTCTGTCTGCCTGCCTGCCTGCCGGCCCACCCACCCACCGACCAACCGACCGACGTACCGATATCTATCTATCTCTATCTATCTATCTATCTAATCTATCTAATCTATCTAATCTATCTGTCTGTCTGCCTGCCTGCCTGCCTGCCGGCCCACCCACCCACATACCGACCGACCGACCGACAGATATCTATCTATCTATCTGTCTATCTATCTATCTATCTATCTAATCTATCAAATCTATATGTCTGTCTTTCTGCCTGCCTGCCGGCGCACCCACCCACATACCGACCGACCGACCGACCGACAGATATCTATCTATCTATCTATCTATCTATCTATCTAATATATCTATCTATCTATCTGTCTGTCTGTCTGTCTGTCTGCCTGCCGGCCCACCCACCCACCGACCAACCGACCGACGTACCGATATCTATCTATCTATCTATCTATCAATCAATCTATCAATCAATCTATCTGTCTGTCTGTCTGTCTCTCTGCCTGCCTGCCGGCCCACCCACCCACATACCGACCGACCGACCGACAGATATCTATCTATCTATCTATCCATCTATCTATCTATCTATTTATCTATCTATCTAATCTGTCTGTCTGCCTGCCTGCCGGCCCACCCACCCACCAACCGACCGATATCTATCTAATCTAATCTATCTGTCTGTCCTATCTATCTAATCTATCTGTCTGTCCTATCTATCTAATCTATCTGTCTGTCTGTCTGCCTGCCTGCCGGCCCACCCACCCATTAACCGACCGACCTACCGATATCTATCTATCTATCTATCTATCTATCTATCTATCTATCTATTTATCTATCTATCTGCCTGCCTGCCGGCCCGACCACCGACAGACCGACCGACCTACCGATATCAATCTATCTAATCTATCTGTCTGTCCTATCTATCTAATCTATCTGTCTGTCTGTCTGCCTGCCCACCCACCCACTAACCGACCGACCTACCGATATCGATCTATCTATCTATCTATCTATCTATCTAATCTATCTGCCTGCCTGCCTGCCTGCCGACCCACCCACCCACCCACCGACCGACCGACCCACCGACCGACTGATCCACCCACTCAGCCAGCCAGCCAGCCAGCCATCCATCCACCCACCTATCTTTCTGCCTACCTACCTACCTTTCTGTCTGTCTGTCCGGGCCGCATCATTCATTTTATTCGGAGACTGCCGAGGGTCGTCGCTGGAGCTACGGAGTTCGTGCTTTGTGCGACGCTTTCCGCGCTGCGGAAAGAAACTGAGCCATATGGGATAAAAACCCTGTGCAATGCAGCCGATTCTGTCGACTGTAAGCTACTTCTTTGATTGCACCCACTCCCATACGAATCCAGATACGCCTTTGTTTGTCATCTGAATTTGCAGGTCCTCATTACCGTAAACATAACATTTTTAACAAGAAATCACTAGTTGTTAAGCAAAACATCAAAGGAATGATGCCGCTTTTAATGATTTAAGTTGTTTTGGGACCTATCAAAGACATATTCCTTGGGTGGGGGTAAATATAAGACGGCTGGAAAAATTTCATAACGATGCAACAGATAGTTTTCAAAATAATTGATCTTGAATGACGGCATAAATTTCCGGACAGACTATAGTTGCGAGGCTCTATAAAATACTTTTAAAGTGTTAAGAGTGTTATCTTTGGCGCGTATTACGGCCATAAATATATTTAGATATATTAGAAAGATTCCTAGAGCAGTTTTCGTACCCAAGTGTGGTCAGAAGATTAGAAGGGTAATGTCTAGTTATTTGTATCGATATAATATTGTCGTGTGCGCCCGATATTTCTGTGTGTAGTAAAATAGTGGAAACCGCCGATAATAGGTTATTTTACCGACTAAACTCGATCGCGTATATTATACTTCGTACAGGTAGTTTACTAAGCACGCAGGGGAAAGGGTAAAACGTAACTGTGTAGAAAATTACCTTTACATGAGGTTTAGAGAGGTGTAGACGATTTGAGATAGTTGTAAACTTGATAAAGTCGGATAGAACCCAATTTTCGATTAGTCCGTATAGCAGTAGACTAGGCCATACTAATCGAGCCGTTAGTTTAGGAAATACATGAGGCATTTCATAGTGGTGATATTTCGAGGATGTGATTGTATTGCGAATAATTAGAGTTAACAATGAATATTCGATGCCGCGAATATAGGAAATCTTACTAAACACGTGTACGAATGTCAAATACTAGCGTGGTAGATCCTAGGCATGTTCGTTAATTCTTATCGGTGATTTCTCACCAATTCGCAGTCCTGTTCTTGCCTGCCACTCCATTGACTTTCAGCCTATCATATTCTATTATGATAATTACATAAACTGTATTTTAAAATATACGTTACATAGAACCATTATATTAAATATATGCTAGGAATATAGCGTCAGAATTTCAACATAGGCTAAATATCTATAATAATTAATCTGTTTAATAGATTGTATATGTATCTACCTCTAGATTACTTGGTAATTATTGTATTTTAATAATATAATTATGATATGCATTATATGATTATATGTTTAATTATTACTGAATAATTATTATATTCACTTGTAAGGAAGCATAGAATGATTTTATTTAGCTGTTTTCCTTAGTCAGTGATTTTCTATTTATCCTAGGATAGGGAATGCTAGGGAGCAGGGACAGATAGCTCATGCTATTTGGTTTCTGCATGATGTATGAGATGTATTCGGCCATCAGGATCAATCCATGGCCGATGCTTACAGATGTCGTGACAGAAGATTCACGTACTCTCACTATATTTCCAGATTTGACACCTTTAGCACCAAGCTTTAGATGTGCCAACCTGAGTGACATTGTGAAGAATCACTCTCCATCTCACTTATGCCTACTAACTAGGGTTTACAGTCACTGTGTAAGCCGGAGAACCAGAAGATAAGTGGCCAAACTTACCGTTGGCCACCACCACCATCAGCATTCACCTCAAAATATACTATAGGCCAAAGAGTTTACTTCAATGATTAGACAGTTTAGTAGATTCAAACCTTAATATTAGATATTCAATAGAATAGAGGGAAGTGTACCACCCTTTTTATGTACAGGGCTGCCTCCAGTGGAGCGCCCAAAGTGTTATCATATATTAAATGTTAATGTGATTTTAATTTTACAAACTCTAGTTGTTACCTAATTAACCCCTAGTCATAGTAGAGTGAGAAGATATGAAAGTTTGTCTCTTTTAAATATTTTACCCTGTCTTTTTCCGTGTCAGTGAGAGTGATTAGAGTTTTGGGGGCTCGAGCTTTTTATTTCAGGCACGTAGTTAGACAACCTTGGCAGACTGTCTGTATCAAACCAGTATAGTTGTACGCCATTACTGTCTGCCTGAACACTGTCAGAAGAGTAGACTTGTTCTGGGACCTTTACTCTGTCTAGAATTACGAGCTATTCAGTCTTGTCTTCTCCAGTGACTTATTTTTCTATTCTTAGAAAGTCTATCCGCAGCAACTTTGATAGATTCCTTGTCATCGTAGCTGACGCTACGCTACAAGACAGACAGACAGATAGTCGGGAACAGGAACGGGAGCTTATATGACTACATATATGAATTAATGAGATGCTCCCCATCAGGGGCTGGGCGAAGCCGGGCCGGTTCAGACAGATATTCGGGAACGGGAAGTTATATGACTACTTATATGAATTAAGGTGTCAACTTTCCTCTGGAGTGAACTAGGCAGGCCGAGAGATGGATCATGCTGCATGGGCAACACATGGTTTCTTTATTTTAGCCCAGGCTTTGTGCTATGGAGAGGGAATTGGCCTTACCAGCCACACTCGCTACCGCCATGGGTCGTAGTTATTAAGCCTTTTTGAAGCACAATGTACCAAACTATCGTCTTTCAAGACGGAAAGGTGCCAATGTAATGTATATGAATTAAATGAGATGCTCCCCATCAGGGGCTGGGCGAAGCCGGGCCGGGTCAGACAGACAGATAGATAGATAGATAGTCGGGAACGGGAGCTTATATGACTACTTATATGAATTAAATGAGATTCTCCCCACCAGGGACTGGGCGAAGCCGGGCCGGGTCAGTCAAACAGACAGTCGGGAACGGGAACTTATATTACTTTTTTTTTTTTTTCGCGTTTCCATCCTATTTCAGGATATTGCGGTCAATACCAGCATCTTTCAGCTGTATGTTGATTCCTAGGCTAGATTACGCTCATCAGCACGCCACGACTTTCTGTGCGACCGGCTCCATACTCTCATAAGTCACTTTTGCGATTCGAATCACTGCTAATTCTCGTCGAGTCACGTGACGAGAGTATTCAGGGTTAGCGGAGAAAGCTGCTAGCCTCTCGGCCATGGAACCGATTATATGACTACTTATATGAATTAAATTAGATGCTCCCCACCAGGGACTGGGCGAAGCCGGGCCGAGTCAGCTAGTGTGTGTGTGTATGTTTATATATATATATATATATATATATATATATATATATATATATATATATATATATATATATATATATATTGAATGAGCAGTCAAGCTGAAAAGCATCTGATGGCTGCAGAAATGTGGTTTCTGGGCAAAATGCAAAGAATACCATGGACAGGCAGAAAAACCAATGACCAAGTACTACAGGAGACAAATAAACATCGTAAACTGATTAGAGAAATTAGACGTAGACAGTCAAAATTTTTTGGACATGTTATGAGAAGAAATGGATTGGAGAACTTAGTGACAACTGGCAAGATCGAGGGGAACAGACCAAGAGGAAGACCGAGAGGAAAATACCTGGATGGCTTGGCCACATGGCATGGACGAGACAGGAACACTGAGCTGATCCACGACACTGGTGATCGAGTGAAATGGCGAGTCATGACCGCCCACGCTTTCCGGCATGGCACATGATTGATTGATTGATATATATAACAATTGATCTTCACTGTGTCATTTGAAAACCGATAAACTCTTATAATCTCTTAGAATATTTGAATGGAAGATCATGCGTTTTGCATATTTAAATTCTGAAATTTGATTCCCAAAAACTGTGAATGGGTCAATACTGTCAGTGGTCTCCTCATCTGTGACGTTCCTCATTACATTTGCTGCTTAGATGTTGAACAGATACAATGAAAGGAATAACTCCCTTGTGAACCAGGCACCAATTATTTGATGTTTCACCAAGTAATATGACAGCTGCTTGCTGTTCACGATATAATGGTTCAACTCCGTGGATCACATTTGCGCCAGAATTTCTGATATTAAACATAGTCGAAGGCCTTACTTTAGTCCACGAAACAAGTAGTCAAACCTCGGTTTTCGTCGATTTTTTTTCCCTCGAAAACTTTGTCTCGGTTTTCGTCAGCGTGTCCACGGAACATTGCTACTAATTTTCTGAAAACAAAGGAACCCACGCGTTCTTCTGCTCGATTTGGCAGAGTTTCTCGTTGTGTAGCATCACTTGCTTAGTTAACCCTTTCCTGTTAGCTTCATCATGAGACCAAAGAAAGTTTCTATAATTAGCAGCCCTTCAGAGAAGTAGGCCAGATGGCGATTCTGTTTCGGAGTCAATCGTAATGTTGTATGCCGATCTCACAAAGAACATGCATGGGACGTGTGCTAGTGTACTTAGTGATTTAAAGGCCAGCAGAGGGAGGTTTGAAAAATTCAAGAGGTGCAATGCAAACATAGTGTTACTAGGCACGGCGAAGGTGAGAGTTCGGATAAGTCTTGGGCAGAAAAATAGTATTTAAAAACTATATGTATTCTCTATAAAATGTGTTTTTGGTATGTATTTTGGAGTATCTAGAAGGAATTAATTGGATTTACATTGATTCATATGGAAATAATGATGGGGTAGATGAAATAGCGCGGAACGAGTACAGGAATGAATGAGTATCTATCCTGCTTCCATAATGCATTATTCTAGTTTCAGAGACAGTTTTTCCTGTCTGTTTTAAAATTGTATCTGTTCAAGAACCTTTTGGTTCTCACATTTTTATAAAACTTTGACACAGTTTTTTCAAAAGACCTTTTACAAATGACATCCCAAATTAAAAATGATGAATCAGGAAATACTTTTGCAAATAACAAACAAGTGAAATCACACAACACAGGATGGTGCACACATTGTTAAAAAGCAAAAAAAACTCAACAATTATCTGAAGCATGTCAGCTGAAACTGTATTCTAATGTTATTGAATAGTAAATATGTTTATCAAAATCAATTAATCTTAATACAATATAATGGCATTAATATTGATGACACAATAATATGTACATAATTTATGGTAATTGAAATAATTGCCTTTCAGCTTCATGTTTGCCTTTTGTGAAAGTAACGACCATTTTTATAAAGAAGATGATGTTATAACCAACAATAGTGTAGGTAGATGATGATATTTACCTGTCAAGCCCTGGGATGAGATAGGCCTATATAGAATCATGAACAGTGTCACTGAATGGGCAATGGGCCGCTGAGAGTTTGAGGTACAACAACTGATCCAGAGTAATACATATCAAGGTGACATAGTGATATATACTGAAGGGTCAGTGGTGAGAAACAGGCGGAATGGTTGGGATTTTATTGTGAAGGCTAATGGACGATTCTTGAAAAAGGAGAGTATGACATATTGGGCTACGACCTCCAGCATGAAAATGGAGGTGGAGGCAGTCACATCGGCATTCGGTTGGTTAGAGGAGACAACTGCAACACACATTATCTTCATCACGGACTCAAGGAGTGTGCTTAGTAAAGTGGAGAAAAGAATGTTTCGTGTGGAATGGCTCACCTCGCTTCAAGGGTCACATATTGTAAGAATTGTAAGGATTGTTTTGCTCAGGCCACGCGGGAGTGCGGGGGAATAAACAGGCTGATAAGCTGGCAGGGAATGCATCTCTTGGTGGTATATTACCTATGGATAAGGGAGATGTGGTCGTGCGTCTGTGCGACTAGGTGGAAAGGATGAGATTGTGCGGGGATTGGCAGGGGTTCTGGTAGAATCTCATATATGAGAGAAAGACCAGGAAAACTTTCAATCAGATAGATGTGGGAACGATTAGTAGTGTGACTCTTCGCTGGCTGTTAAGCGAGGGGCGGAGCGCTTATGGGGATGTCCTGAGTGCAGTGATGTCGGTTCTTAGCCCAACTCAGCTCAGCTCAACTCAACCGAAGGTATCTCTAGACGACAGCCTGATGAAAGCATTATTAGAAGTGTCGTGACAAGTACTCTAGAAGACAGCCTGATGACAGCATTACTAGAAGTGTCGTGACAAGTACTCTTGACGACAGCTTGATGAAATCATTACTAGAAGTATCGTGAAAAGTACTCTAGAAGACAGCCTGATGACAGCATTATTAAAAGTGTCGTGACAAGTACTCTTAACGACAGCTTGATGAAATCATTACTAGAAGTATCGTGAAAAGTACTCTAGAAGACAGGCTGATGACAGCATTACTAGAAGGGTCGTAATAAGTACTCTAGACGACAGCTTGATGACAACAATACTAAATATGTCGTGAAAAGTACTCAAGACGACAGCCTGATGACATAATTACTTGAAGTGTCGTGACAAGTACTCGATAAGACAGCCTGAGAGCATTACTAAATGTGTAATGACAAGTACTTTAGAAGCAGCCTGGTGCTTCACTAGAAGATTCATGACAAGCACGCTAGAAGAAACCCAACAGCATCACAAAAAGTGTCATGACAAGTACTCTAGTAGACAACCCAACAGAGTCACAAAAAGTGTCATGGCAAGTACTCTAGAAGACAACCCAACAGCGTCACTAGAAGTGTCATGACTTTTATTCTAGAAGACAACCCAACAGCGTCACTAGAAATGTCATGACAAGTACTCTAGTAGACAACCCAACAGCATCATTAGAAGTGCCATACATTTTACTCTAGAAGACAACACAACAGCATCACTAGACGTTTCATGACAAGTACTCTAGAAGAGAACCCGACAGCATCACTAGATGTGTCATGACAAGTACTCTAGAAGACAACCCAACAGCATCACAAGAAGTGTCATGACAAGTACTCTAGAAGACAACCCAACAGCATCACTAGACGTGTCATGACAAGTACTCTAGAAGACAACCCAACAGCATCACAAGAAGTGTCATGACAAGTACTCTAGAAGACAACCCAACAGCATCATTAGAAGTGCCATACCTTTTACTCTAGAAGAGAACCCAACAGCATCACTAGAAGTGAAGTTTTACTCTAGAAGACAACCTAACAGCATCACAAAAAGTGTCATGACAAGTACTCTAGAAGACAACCCAACAGCATCACTAGACGTGTCATGACAAGTACTCTAGAAGACAACCCAACAGCATCACAAGAAGTGTCATGACAAGTACGCTAGAAGACAACCCAACAGCATCACTAGACGTGTCATGACAAGTACTCTAGAAGAGAACCCGACAGCATCACTAGATGTGTCATGACAAGTACTCTAGAATAGAGCCATAATTTTGACAAAGGTTGATGGAGATTGAGCACAATTGATCATGTCCTGAGTGAAATGGTGTACAATCTAGACCACAAATTAGCTGACGATTCACTGACACTATTATGCTATTACTTTCGCAGCAAAGCAATCCTCATAGTGACAAACAAAACAAAAACAACCGCATATATATGAAGATATGTAATATTATTCCCCTATCTTATCTACAGAACTAACATTGTCTAGTAAGTCACAAATCGCCCAAATGTTGGGCTTGATCGCAACGTCCTGTAGAGAATATGTAAGTAACTTTAAGAAAATGTTATTCCCACTGCAGATATTATCGTAGGGATGTGCAGTATTAGGTCTTCCGTTGTATTAGGCCACGTTCTAATTAAGTCAGGCGACCAGCTTCCTTATCTTGCCACCTTAAAACTTTCCAAATCATCTTTCACTGTTTACGAGGTTAAGACACGAGTACCCGTGTCTGAAAAAATACAATTCTGCATCTCAACTGAATGAATCGGTATCCCCTGTTAAGTGTTAACACTAGATTTGTGTGTGGTTCCAAGAAATGGGAAAACAACGAGCACTCCCGGAGACTCGCCAATCAGTATAAAGGTACAAGTAGTCAAGTTACGCTGGTTTCCCTGGTGTAGGGGTTACACGACTTTCTCCGTGATCCCGTATACTCTCGTGAGTAACGTGACGTGCGCGAGAATTGGTAGTGGTTCTATCCGCGTCGGTAACTTACGGGATATGTGAGCCGGCCGCTCAGAAAGCAATGGCAAACTACTGAGCGTAGTCTTGCCAAGAAATCAACAATCAGCTGAAAGATGCTGATGTTGACAGCGATGTCCTGTAAAGAATATGCGAACAACAACAAAAACAAAAAGTCAAGGTACACTGATGTGCTTTCTACGGAGGTGGTTGAACGTGTCCGGGGTGCCAGGATAACAATCTGAACTGACGTGAACTGAACTGAAGACTAACTACAGTACTTCCATAGCTCCAAGAATGAAAACAATGAGTCATGACAGCAAAGGTGCACAGGCAACTAACAAAATGTGTGTCAGTCAATGCGACTGATGCTGCAACACTTCTTGTCTTCAGAACATGAAAGTACGAAGGCAAGTTTGTAAGATTAAACAAATGTACATATAAATACGACTGAATATGACAATGACTAGGAAGAATAATTCTGTAATAATTTACCTATATTTATGGGATCTATGGTCATGGAGCTTGTGGTGTAAAATGTCACGCACCCCCGATAAAAGGTTCGCGATGCCACAGAGCAGCAGAGCGTGCTAGAGAATCAAATTTGTATCGGAACTTGATTATTCCCTTGATGATATGTGCTTGCTAGTGACAAGCAGAGTGTTAAAGTATAATATATAACCTATACTGTTATATGCATGTCAAACATGGACAACAAGCAGGCAAGCTGAGACACATCTAATGGTAGTGGATATGTGGGTTCTGAGGTAAATTCAAAGAATACAATGGACGGACAGAAACGTGAATGAGACAGTCTTTAACGAAACAACAAAAATCAAAACCATAAATTGATTCAAGAAATTAGACGTAGACGGAAGATTTTTTGGGCACTTTAGGGGGGAAAATAAACTTGAAAACTTAGTGACAACCCGGACACATAAAGGAAAATTAGCAAGGAGAAAGCAGAGAGATAAATACCTGGATGGTTTAGCTACATGGCATTATCGGAAGCCAAGACTGATGATATTGTGAGATGGTGAACCAAGACCGCCCAGGCTTATCGGCATAACACATGAGAATGATGATGATGATATGTGCTGTCTACATATGCTAAACATTCTTATTAATTAAAAGATTCCATTGTAGGCCTGTGTGAATGTTTAACAATCTAACGCTGAGATGTTGTTGTTGTTTTTTCTCTTCAGATTAACATGGCTGCAATAGACAATAATTCTTCGTAATCCCCTATATTCTCGTGAGTAACTCAGCTGCGCGAGAATCGGCAGCGGTTCGCGTCGCGCTGGTAACTTAGGAAGGGTATGTGAGCCGGTCGCTCAGAAAGCAATGGCAAACTACTTAGCATAATCTTCCTAGAACATCAACAGCAGCTTAAAAATGCTGATGTTGACTCTAACGTCTTGTAAGGGATGTGCACAACAACAACAACAACAACAACAACAACAACAACAACAACAACAACAACAACAACAAAATAGACAGTAAACATGGTTATCAGATGCCGTATGGAAGGACACCCCAATGATATTCTTATGGTATCTCTGGCAAAAACATTCAATCTCCTTTGTGCGCTGTTCTGCTTTGGCTGCCTAGGCATCTCCCCAGAATAAATTCCAAAAATAGGATTTGGATGCATCTAAAAACAGATACCATAAAAAGTTTACAAACAATATGTCATAAACAACACAATCGTGAGATGTTAAAATATGCTCATATTATAAGATCAACTAATAGTTGAAGTTCACCTGCATGTTACTATATTAATATGTGATTTCCAAAAACTAAATACAGTACTGCATGGAGAAACAGAATTCAGAATACTGCAAGTACAGAATGTGACATCATCATCATCTGGCAGCTTGTCCTGCCAGGACTCCACCCATAGAAGTCTTTAGACCAGGGGTGGCCAACACGAGGCCCGCAGGCCACATGCGGCCCGTCGGTAGTCATGTTGGGAAGCGACAATGTGGTCGTGGCTGTAGCACGCTTGCTTGCTTAATTTAATTAACAAAAAAAATAGGTAAGTGGCCCGGCAGGAAATATTATTTCTGAAATTTGGCCCGCCTGCTAAAAAGGCTGGCCACCCCTGCTTTAGACATTTCTATCATAAACCAGATATGCTGTCTCTGTTACTGTCACGTGGATCTATTATTATTATTGTTAATTAATCTATGATATTAATATCTATTACATCTTGAATTCATCTACGATGTAGTTTTCATCTTTACATTTGTATATTATATATTTCGCTACAGTATTCTTTCCATCTATTAAGAATTACTTTATGTTCTGTTTGGGTTTCCTCCACGCTCCCCCTTCATAGTATTTTCTAGGTTCTAAAGTGTGTGGTCATTGCTTTTACAATTGTATACAGTGGAGATTTCATGATCTAACTCATTCCTCTGGTATTCTTCCACTGCACACATGTCTTGTAGGAACAGCATCTTGTTTCTATTAACCTTCTTTCTTTTATTAGCTTTTTTATAGGCTGCCCTTTTCTCGTCATATCATATTCCGTTCGCTAATTGCTATCTTCTGTCCTTTAAGCTCTGGCCCAGTGTTTCCCAACGTGGGGCCCACGCCCCGCAGTGGGGCAATTCGATTGTTAAGGGTGGCAATTCAAAAATGGAAAAAATCGGTTGGATATAACAAAACGGGGAGACTTGAGACTAAAGTTAACTATATTGGAACCTGACATAAAATCTCTTTGCAGCAAGCATCAAGCGCAAGGATCTCACTAAATTTAAACAATTACTAATAATTAAAATAATATAGAAAAATCTTTCATTAAAATTATGTTGTACTTGAATTTCAGTTCTCCATTATATGTTTTGAAAACTTACTTACTGTGGTTGCTCAATAATTTCCTACGGATTTCTTCCTAAAGCCTATCGGTCCTTTGGCTAGGATCAGGTGCAACCGCTGCTCTCCCCCCCCCCCCCCCCCCCGCGCCCCCAGTAGTGCGCCTGGTCTGGTCGGGATCGGGATGATCAAATAAAAACCCATCACATATCTTCACCTTAGATGTGGGCCTGGTGGACCACTGTGGGCAATAGCTCACAGTGAGACCAAGGGTCCACACAAAAAAGAGGGGAGGCGGGGGAACCAGCTTGTCTGGGGTAACCGCCAAAGCAAACAAACAAAAAAATAATTCACCCAACACAACCGACACACACACAGGGACGCGGGACTGGGGAGGGGGGGGGCCTCTGGCACCCCTGGGAACCGTGAGCCCTTCTAAACACACACACAATTTCAAGTTTTGAATTTTAAAAATTATGCATATGTTGGGGTGGTGGGGGGGGGGGGGGGAATAAGAATTTTAGAAAGGCTTAGGTGGGGCATAGCACAAAAAAGGTTGGGAAACACTGCTCTAGCCTGTCATTTGCTATCCAGTTATTTCCGGTCCTTTTATGTCTTCAATATCGTTGGTTGTTGATACAAGGATATATTTAGCATTTATTGCTAATTTATCTGATGTCATCTCTTATTTGGCTGTCATCAATATTTCGAACCTCATTTCTTGTTCTTATTTTATTAGTTTAGTTTTCTTTTACGTTTGACACAGGGTTTATCCTAGGCAAGACAGAAATGGAAAACATCTACCAATACATTTCCTAGTACCGCTACCTGTAGCAAACTCTTTCTCAGTATGTATATAAGATCCTCTTGGCCGGGTTTCACCAAGGCAATATTCATTCTATTTCTTTGTTCTCCGTAGTTTCTTTTACGGCTATATTCTTCTAGGCATCTGTAGACAAAGTTGTCAACAATTGCTTTCCTTCTTGGCAGAAACCATACTGGTCGGTGACTGTAACCATTGTCTATAAAAAGTGACCTTCTGATAACCGTCGCCCAAACACCTCTTAATGGTACCAAAAGCAATGGTAATTCATAACAGACACTGCTGTATTGAGTAAGAATTATATGAATTTCACATTTACTAAGCAAATCTCCAGATGGGTGTCCAGCTCCCTTGCTTGTGATATTGTCAAATCATAGCTCATAGCAAATCGAGAAGAAATAGCTGTTCGTGCGTAGCGACCCCGAGCCTTGGTTTTCAACAACCAAACAAGTTAAACTGATAATCGGGCGCTTATAAACAGTTTGTATAAACAGGATGATGGCAGTTCAGAAGATCTGATTCATTAATGCGGACATTGTTAAAGTGACATCAGATCTTGATACATTAATGTGGACATTGTTAAAGTGAGAGCAGATCTGATACATTACTGTGGACATTGTTAAAGTGACATCAGATCTTGATACATTAATGTGGACATTGTTAAAGTGACATCAGATCTTGATACATTAATGTGGACATTGTTAAAGTGACATCAGATCTTGATACATTAATGTGGACATTGTTAAAGTGACATCAGATCTTGATACATTAATGTGGACATTGTTAAAGTGACATCAGATCTTGGTACATTAATGTGGACATTGTTAAAGTGACATCAGATCTTGATACATTAATGTGGACATTGTTAAAGTGACATCAGATCTTGATACATTAATGTGGACATTGTTAAAGTGACAACAGATCTTGATACATTAATGTGGACATTGTTAAAGCGAGAGCAGATCTGATACATTAATGTGGACATTGTTAAAGCGAGAGCAGATCTGATACATTAATGTGGACATTGTTAATGTCAAAACAATGTTTTCCCGTAGTGAATTTGAATAACGAAGACACAATCAATACATTGCACGATTTATTTTTTGGCATATTTTGCTGCATCTCATCAGGTACATATTGCAGAAATATTGAAGAATAGCTTACACATGTATGGGTACTCCACAGGATTTATAAAGCGCCACTGCCAACAACCGAACCCAAAACCCGACGAAACCTCAGTCCCTAAACTCAGGGTATTTATCTAGCTAACCTTTCAAGGGAATGACGTAATATAACGTGTACAGGACCGGCTCATTACAGCAGTCGGCCAAACATTCTATTCTGCAACTCCAGTTAATAAGTACAGAACCACACTTATTTATACCCCAGTAGTAAAAAAAACCTGTTCTTCTGTACGCCAAATCCAATTGCATTTACCGATTCACATGCAGGTGCCAGTCTACCTACATTGGCAGAACAGAGTGGCAGTTAAACAACAGGGTGGTCGAACACATACCCAATTGGATTGACAAGATAATACACAAAGGTTATGGGAACCTGGCCAAGCCGACAAAGAACCTCCTACGTCATCGATTAGGCGGCACGTTTTTAAAACCGGTCACGTGATTGATAGAGACAAATCCTTTCGTGGTTTATTTAACACACAAAATAGTCACTTGTTAAAGTTCGCAGAAGCCATCATGATTAATTTGCATAGTCCAGGTTTGTGAAAACAGAAACACATAATAATCAGTTTAAAATTACCGTGGTAGGCAACTTTTAGCATAAATATTATTCAAGTATATGCACCAACAGGAGAATCCAGTGAAGATAGTGTAGAAGAATTTTATAATGACATAGAGGCTGCCTTAAAGAAATGTAAAAATTCAGAAATAAACATCATAATAGGGGACTTCAATGCAAAAGTAGGAAATCAAGGGGATAGATACACAGTAGGAAACTATGGTTTAGGAGAGAGAAATGAAAGAGGATACAGACTCGTGGAGTGGGCAAAAGAACAGGAAATGATTGTAGGAAACACCTGGTTTAAGCAACACCCTAGAAGATTATGGACATGGAGGAGTCCTGATAGCAGGAGTACAAACCAGACTGACTATATTCTCATTAGCAGAAGATTTAGAAACGCACTAACAGTAGCAAAAACAGTTTCCAGTGCTGATTGTTATAGTGACCACAGATTACTCACAGGAACATTGAGGATAAAGTTGAAGAAAGTCAAGTATATAACAGGAAACACTAAATATGATTTGTGTACATTGAGTAATGACAAGGAAATACAAAACAAATTCAACATAGAAGTACAGAACAGATTTGAAATATTGTCTGATCTAGAGATATTATTCAAGGATGTGGATGATCAATGGGAAACGTTGAAGAATTCAATCAATGTGGCTGCAGAAACAACTATTCCAAAATTAAAGAAGGTGGGTCATAAGAAATGGATGACTGAAGAAATTTTACACCTCATGGAAACAAGAAGACTCAACAAAAATAATTCTGTCAAATATGAAGAAATCCACAGACAAGTCAGAATATTATGTAAGGAGGCAAAAGAATCATGGCTTGAGGAAAAGTGCTTAGAAATTGAAAACCAACACAACAGTCAAAATACCAAATTAGTGTACAAAAGAATTCAGGAACTTACTAATAAAAGAACAAGTACATCAACAGGGTGTCTAAAAACTAAAGATGGCAAAATCATAATAGAAAAAGACCAGATTCTACATGTATGGACAGATTATGTGAAACACCTTTATGATGATAACAGAGACGAACACTATGATATTAGATTTAATAATGAAGGACCGCCAATTTTGGAGATGGAGGTTCGAAATGTTCTTAAGCATATGAAAACTGGCAAGGCCCCCGGTGCAGATAACATCACAACAGAAATGATTAAAGCTTTAGAAGAATTTGGACTAGAGCAAGTCACCAGACTGATGAACACATTATATGATACTGGAGATATACCTCCTGAATTATGTTACTCTGTATTTATTGCAATCCCAAAGAAATCAGGAACCTTGGAATGTGATCAACATAGAACAATTAGTATAATGAGTCACATCACAAAGATTTTGCTAAGAATTATCATGCAAAGAGTGAGGAAGAAGATACAACCTGAAATAGGGGAAGAACAATGTGGGTTTGTAGAAGGAAAGGGTACTGTAAATGCTGTGTATATGCTGCGAACAGTTATTGAACGTGCTATAGAAGTAAACAAGGATATACATCTTTGCTTTATTGACTATACAAAGGCAAAGATAGTTAGACATGTCAACATGGTGGATATGCTTGCAGATCTACAAATTGATGGGAAAGACATTAGACTTATAAAAAACATATATTGGAAACAACAAGCTGCAATAAGGATTGATAATGAAGTGGGACAGTATCAGCCAATTAAAAGAGGTGTTAGGCAGGGATGTGTGATGTCTCCAGATCTTTTTTCCCTATACAGTGAAAATATTTTCAGAAATGTAGAGGATATAAATGGAATCAGCATTGGAGGACGAAACATCAATAACATTAGATATGCAGATGATACAGTATTAATTGCAGACAATGCGCAGGACCTGCAACAATTAGTAGATGCAGTTGTTGTACACAGTGAGCAACTGGGGTTAGAATTAAATTGTAAAAAGACTCAGGTTATGGTCGTCACTAGGAAGGAAGAAGTGCCACAATGTAATATACAAGTAAATGGAAATATTCTTCAACAAGTGAATCGGTACAATTATCTTGGAACAGTCATAACATCTGATGGGAGATGCCTTGAAGAGATTAGAACAAGAATCGACATGGCGAAAGTAGCCTTTAGCAAGATGAAAAACATTCTGACCAATAAAAAGATGTCAATTGAAACGAGAAAAAGAGTGTTGAGGGGATACATAGAGCCTGTTCTTTTGTATGGATGTGAAACTTGGACAATGGGCAGTCAAGCTGAAAAACATCTGATGGCTTCAGAAATGTGGTTTCTGAGGAAAATGCAAAGAATACCATGGACAGACAGAAAAACCAATGACCAAGTACTACAGGAGACAAATGAACATTGTAAACTGATTAGAGAAATTAGATGTAGACAGTCAAAAGTTTTTGGACATGTTATGAGAAGAAATGGATTGGAGAACTTGGTGACAACTGGCAAGATCGAAGGAAACAGACCAAGAGGCAGACCGAGAGGAAAATACCTGCATGGCTTGGCCACATGGCATGGACGAGACAGGAACACTGAGCTGATCCACGACACTGGTGATCGAGTGAAATGGCGAGTCATGACCGTCCACGCTTTCCGGCATGGCACGTGATTGATTGATTGAGGCAACTGAAATTACTGTGCGAACATTTGTATATTTCAGCTTGAAGGATTTATCTAGTTATTTTACTTTATGTTGTGTAATTTCTGCAGTATGTATCTTGACGAGATGCAGCGAAATATGTCAGACAATAAATCGTGCAATCTATTGCTTGTGTCTTTGTTATTCACACAGTTAAAGTGACATCCGATCTGATACACTAACGTGGACATTGTTAAAGCGACAGCAGATTTGAAACATTAATGCGGACATTGTTAAAGTGACATCTGATCTGATACATTAATGGAGATTATTAAAGTGACAGCAGATCTGATACATTAATGGACATTGTTAAAGTGACATCTGATCTGATACATTAATGGAGATTATTAAAGTGACAGCAGATCTGATACATTAATGGACATTGTTAAAGTGACTGTAGATCTGATGCACTAATGCGGACATTGTTAAAGTGACACCAGATCTGATACACTAATGTGGATAATGTTAAAGTGACATCAGATATAGCACAATGTTATTGATTGTTGATGTTACCCTCATAAATGGTAGTCCATAGCAGATACCCTTGGGGTATGAAGTGTTAGGACTTTTGGGTAGACGCCAGAGCAGTACTGGTCAGTAACAATAGTTTTTGTCTGTTGAGGTATAAACCCATGCTACAGTCTTGGAGGCAAATAGTCTAACCATTATGCTACAGCGGCTCATGTCACCTTCATACAATGGTGTTAATAAATAGACCGGGATTTTGATGCCGAGGTAAGAGGTTCAACCCCTTGACAGAACAGTTGGACTAAAACGTTGGCGTCTCGTCCTGGACTTGAAGACCTAAATTACAAGTACCTCTGTAGTCGGAGTGGGTTCGCCTGAAGGCTAGGGACACTGATAAAAGAGAAAGCTAACCCACATGCAAAATTCAGCCCGGTGCTCCAAGAAGTAGTGAGTATGGACTACGCTTGAGTTCAAAGCCAGCCAGCGCACATAACAAGATAAATTTCCTGCTAAGGGGCCAGTGATGCGATAGCACCATCACATTTTGTAGGAATAGGTGGCTAATTCTTTCCTCACTTTGGCAAGCGACAAACCCAGGTGTTGAACCTGTCTCCAGTCGTGCTTATGACATTACCAGCGTTATCAATTTCGCTAGGGCCTCCGCCATACATTGGTCTTACTACCTATATTAGCGACAGAAGTGCAGCCAGAGTCAAGGAACTCTTGGACCAGGCCCCGAAAAATAACAATTACAGAGATATACAGTGCAGTAAAACTGAGTGAAAGAGCAGTTAATATTATTTCATACAAAAAAACAAGATGAGAAAAGGTGTTCCCATTTTGAACAGCACCTGCTGACGTGTGAACAGAAACAAAGGTAGAATGCTGTCAAGTTGCTCAAAAAGTGACAGTCGGGAAACATTTTGATGACAATGTGGTGACACAGATGACCACTATGACCCTAACTTAAAAACCCCCAGCAGACAAAGGAAAACCAAAGCTCCTAAACAGCTGTCAAGTCAAGCGCACAGACATTTCCAGGAAAAGAGATGCTAACTGTTTCTTTGGGACGATGAAGATGTCCTATGTGTCTTCTGGCACCACGGTTAATGAGCAGTACAATGCAGATTTCCTTTCCAAAATAAACACGCCTTTGACTAGAAACTGAGGGACAGTGCGTTCTCAGAATCATTTGTTCACTCATTGGAACACAATTATGGACAATGTAGACTGTATACCCACATATTTGATTTGATGATTGTAACGCAGACATACTAAGCTAAGACAAATTAACAAAAATACCTTTATGACATCCAATAATCCCTTTCTCCATGCCCTCTGCAGATAAAGCAACATGATATCAGATATGATAGTGCTGTGTACTGATAATGTTCTATCATTATTGCAATAACCATAAATAAATGTCTCCATCACAACAAGACACTGATAGTTATATCCATCCTCCACTAAGTGCTATATCCTATCTAATATATAATATGTGAGATATATGATTCTCATTTCATCTTGTTCCTCTTGTACCTTGCAATGTCGAGGTGAAGTATAAACAGCGGGAGAGTGCCCGCTTATGGGCTTCATGTATTGATATTCCCATGGACTCTGTTATTCCCTGCGTCCATCGTTTACGTGGTCGGCCTCTTCCTTCTGATATATGATTGATTTCATTAATTTCCTGGCTTACTACTACACCTAGATTCCAACACACGCAACAAGCAAGCACGCACACACAAACCAAAGCATCCAAATCCTGTGCCCTAAAAGAAACATACATAGACAACAATAAAACATGTAGTCAACCGCATCAGTACAGAAGCCATATACAGTATAGGTTCCAGACAAAGGATTCGGATGTCACACCGCTGAGGCAGACTGGGCATCTAGTGCTAGGCCCATGTTTTTAGATGTCACACCGCTGAGGCAGACTGGGCATCTAGTGCTAGGCCCATGTTTTTAGATGTCACACCGCTGAGGCAGACTGGGCATCTAGTGCTAGGCCCATGTTTTTAGATGTCACACCGCTGAGGCAGACTGGGCATCTAGTGCTAGGCCCATGTTTTTAGATGTCACACCGCTGAGGCAGACTGGGGATCTAGTGCTAGGCCCATGTTTTTAGATGTCACACCGCTGAGGCAGACTGGGGATCTAGTGCTAGGCCCATGTTTTTAGATGTCACACCGCTGAGGCAGACTGGGCATCTAGTGCTAGGCCCATGTTTTTAGATGTCACACCGCTGAGGCAGACTGGGCATCTAGTGCTAGGCCCATGTTTTTAGATGTCACACCGCTGAGGCAGACTGGGCATCTAGTGCTAGGCCCATGTTTTTAGATGTCACACCGCTGAGGCAGACTGGGCATCTAGTGCTAGGCCCATGTTTTTAGATGTCACACCGCTGAGGCAGACTGGGCATCTAGTGCTAGGACCATGTTTTTAGATGTCACACCGCTGAGGCAGACTGGGCATCTAGTGCTAGGACCATGTTTTTAGATGTCACACCGCTGAGGCAGACTGGGCATCTAGTGCTAGGCCCATGTTTTTAGATGTCACACCGCTGAGGCAGACTGGGGATCTAGTGCTAGGCCCATGTTTTTAGATGTCACACCGCTGAGGCAGACTGGGGATCTAGTGCTAGGACCATGTTTTTAGATGTCACACCGCTGAGGCAGACTGGGGATCTAGTGCTAGGCCCATGTTTTTAGATGTCACACCGCTGAGGCAGACTGGGGATCTAGTGCTAGGCCCATGTTTTTAGATGTCACACCGCTGAGGCAGACTGGGCATCTAGTGCTAGGCCCATGTTTTTAGATGTCACACCGCTGAGGCAGACTGGGCATCTAGTGCTAGGCCCATGTTTTTAGATGTCACACCGCTGAGGCAGACTGGGCATCTAGTGCTAGGCCCATGTTTTTAGATGTCACACCGCTGAGGCAGACTGGGCATCTAGTGCTAGGACCATGTTTTTAGATGTCACACCGCTGAGGCAGACTGGGCATCTAGTGCTAGGACCATGTTTTTAGATGTCACACCGCTGAGGCAGACTGGGCATCTAGTGCTAGGACCATGTTTTTAGATGTCACACCGCTGAGGCAGACTGGGCATCTAGTGCTAGGCCCATGTTTTTAGATGTCACACCGCTGAGGCAGACTGGGGATCTAGTGCTAGGCCCATGTTTTTAGATGTCACACCACTGAGGCAGACTGGGGATCTAGTGCTAGGACCATGTTTTTAGATGTCACACCGCTGAGGCAGACTGGGGATCTAGTGCTAGGCCCATGTTTTTAGATGTCACACCGCTGAGGCAGACTGGGGATCTAGTGCTAGGCCCATGTTTTTAGATGTCACACCGCTGAGGCAGACTGGGGATCTAGTGCTAGGCCCATGTTTTTAGATGTCACACCGCTGAGGCAGACTGGGGATCTAGTGCTAGGCCCATGTTTTTAGATGACACACCGCTGAGGCAGACTGGGCATCTAGTGCTAGGCCCATGTTTTTAGATGTCACACCGCTGAGGCAGACTGGGCATCTAGTGCTAGGCCCATGTTTTTAGATGTCACACCGCTGAGGCAGACTGGGCATCTAGTGCTAGGCCCATGTTTTTAGATGTCACACCGCTGAGGCAGACTGGGCATCTAGTGCTAGGCCCATGTTTTTAGATGTCACACCGCTGAGGCAGACTGGGCATCTAGTGCTAGGCCCATGTTTTTAGACACCCGTAGGCCCTCCTGGGTAGCTCATGTGGTCAGTACCAAGCTGACCACCTTTACTTCCTCAGATATGTCCTGGTACCTGTTGTAGACCGGGTCTACTTGGATACCCAGGTTAATTGTACCAATCTTCCTTGGGATATAGAGCTGGGCTTATATTTTCTTGACCAAACAACATTAGATGGATGATGTGGCCAATATACTGTTGGCTACCTTACCTTCCAGGAAATTTTATGGTACACATGTTACGAGGTTGGACAGTCCCTAGAGTCACATGGTCATAATAACATTCAACCTCGGTGAAGATCTGAACCCAAGATCACCGATCCGACAGGAATGCCTGTCTATGTTATGTTATATGTGTGTTGTAGGCATCATGTCAACACAGGGCAGAGGGAGGCCTGTCTATGTTATGTTATATGTGTGTTGTAGGCATCATGTCAACACAGGGCAGAGGGAGGCCTGTCTATGTTGTTATATGTGGTTTGTAGGCATCGTGTCATCACAGGGCAGAGAAATGCCTGTCTGTTATGTTATATGTGTTCTGTAGGCATCGTGTCATCACAGGGCAGAGAAATGCCTGTCTGTTATGTTATATGTGTTCTGTAGGCATCGTGTCATCACAGGGCAGAGGAATGTCTGTCTATGTTATGTTATATGTGTTTTGTAGGCATCGTGTCATCATAGGGCAGAGAAATGCCTGTCTATGTTGTTATATGTGGTTTGTAGGCATTGTGTCATCATAGGGCAGAGAAATACCTGTCTATGTTATGTTATATGTGTTTTGTAGGCATCATGTCATCATAGGGCAGAGAAATGCCTGTCTATGTTGTTATATGTGGTTTGTAGGCATCGTGTCATCGCAGGGCAGAGGGAGGCCTATGTTATATGTGTTCTGTAGGCATCGTGTCATCGCAGGGCAGAGGGAGGTCTGTCTATATTATGTTACATGTGATTTGCAGGACGTTGCGATTATCCCCCAAACATGGATTTCTTTACAAGACAATTTTAGGGTCAGTAATTTGCCATTGCTTTCTGAACGAAAAATCAATGTTGCAATCCAACTAACTTTGTAGGGAATGAACCCCGTTCCCCGTCGACAGTGCACCAAAAGTTGAAGCGCATGTGCATTAAGCCCCACTTGTGTGTTATGAGCATTTGTTAATTGAACGTGTAGACTAAGAGAAAAGAAAGACAAAAATTAAATTCATACTTTTTTAAGATCATGGAACGACAGATTCTGTGAAAGATCCAAGGAAATCTTAAAGAATTCACCTGGAATTCTACAATTAGTATCTTAGACACATTAGGAGAAAACAAAATGTAAGACTCAATTGTTAATACTACATATTTAAGATATCCAAACTGTTAGTCTTTTAATTATATTTGAAAGGTCTGGAAAACTGGTATCTGACATTCAAAGGCGATTAGAAAATACAACTTACTTTTTCTTCTCTTGCACTGGCCTGTTCCTAAAAATAAATTAGTCACAGTTTAGTTGTCGTAACATGATTTATAATTAGGGACAACATATCCAAAGACACTACACTGGTGTATGTTTCAGATGTCCTAATGAAACTATCACAACATTTAACTCCCCCCCCCCCCTCCCCCTTCCACCCCCACACACACATATATATATATATATATATATATATATATATATATATATATATATATATATATATATATATATATATATATATATACTAGTATCTCATTGAATTCATATATGTAGTCATATAAATATAAGCTCCCGTTCCCGACTATCTGTCTGTCTGTCTATCTGTCTGTCTGTCTGACCCGGCCCGGCTTCACCCAGTCCCTGGTGGGGAGCATCTCATTTAATTCATATACGTAGTCATATAAGCTCCCGTTCCCGACTATCTGTCTGTCTGTCTGTCTATCTATCTGACCCGGCGTGGCTTCGCTTAGCTCCTGGTGGGGAGTGTCTCTTTAAATTCACACAGTAACTTAAAAGAATGTCCTTCCACACACCATCCATTATTTTTAATGAAAACTGTTTTTAATCACCTACATGACTGTAGATAACTTCTTTAAGCATAAAAAGATGAGTTACAATGTTATGCATTATGCATTATTTTTATGAAAACTTTGAAAATGCCTTAAAGATTATATCATTATTTATTATAATTCATATGCCTGTAAATAACTATAGACAAAGAGTTTATAAATCTTTGAAAACGATGCAACAATATGACTATAAAGTATATAGAAATGTTATTAAAAGTTATGCCCCTTGAAATAACTTTTCTAGAGTTAAGTCCCCTTGCTATATAGAAATTATAATGAAAAATGAAATATTAAATTTTAGTAAGTAAGTAGCCGATTTTACACTAAAAAACTATGACAGAAAGTTGCACAGGAATGACAAGAAAACGTGTAGAAAATGTTATCTCAATCGGATGGACCGTTCGCGAACGCATAAAGAACAGACGGACGTACATACCTTGTGTTTTATATATATATATATATATATATATATATATATATATATATATATATATATATATATATATATATATATATATATATATACGATTAAGAAAGAACATTTTACTAAGGTGAACTGGACATGTGTTGCTAGACTTAGCTGTTTATACAACAATCGGTTCTCGTGGCTGATGTGGTCAGTAACATGCTGCCGCCTTTACTTACCACGAATCTCCTGGCACCCATTTTAGGCCTCGTCGACCTGGGAGCCAAGGTCAATTTTTTTAATCCAACTCCACCCCAAGCCGGATCGAACCCCTGACTACTTCACTAGTTGCGCACTGGCGCAAAATAAGCCTGGCCTGGTAAGGACCTTTTTCAGCTGAGCTAGAAAGATTTTCGGCAATGACACACTAGCAGAAGAATTGGACACTCTTAACCAAAATTCATTCCTGAAATGTTGGTCTCTACACACTTCAGCATTTACCAGTTTCTATGACGCTGTTTTCATGTTATAACTGCCAGTTTTTGTGGCTACCAAGGCAGGAAAGGATCAGGATCAATTCTATCAATACGAATATATGTTGCATGGACCGCATTACCTCTCCTAGCCCGTGGGTAGCATCATAGGCAGGAATTATTGTCCTTAGTCCCTAACCAATCAGGATTACTTGAAGCACGGTAGTCACGTGATGAATTGAAGTTTTAGGCACACTAGCTAGGACAATCCACCCTGTACGGGGCATGCTTTTACAGAAAGTAATTGCAACCTACCGCAAGTAATAAATAATAAATAAGCAACAACGACTTCAATAAAAGGACTTCAAATAACAGAGGATTGATGAGTGATAAACACCAGTGTATGCTTCGGACCTGAAGAAGAAGTAGCTCCCATCTTCTGTGTCGTGAGCAAATTAAACGACCCTTTTCCCACGCCGTAAGACGTTTAGGGTATTAGGTGCCAGCCTCAGATTTGTATAGACGAATGGACACTGACTTTGTCATGTGGGCAACGTCACTTTATTGCCCAGATTTTCAGGTACCCACTTTACACTGAGTCAAGCAATGTGCCCAATATGTCTCAAAGTATGTAAAGTGTAGTCAGGAGTAATCCTGTATATCCACGAGAGGAACACAGCTGCGCAGGATTCGGCAGCAGATCGCCTCGCGTTGGTTACTTACGGGGTATGTGAGCCGGTTGTTCAGAAAGCAATGGCAAACTACTGAGCATATTTTCCAAGAACATCAACAACAGCTGAAAAATGCCGGTGTTGACTGCAACGTCCTGAAAGGGATATGCAACTTTAAAAGAAAAAGTCATTGAGTACTTTTCTTAATCTTGGTCTACGATATGCTAAGAACGTATCTTAACATTTAAGCTCAAAAGCCCCAGTTGTCTTCTTTAGTGACTGCGAAATAATACATAACTCCCAGCCATATGTTGCTACGGGAAAGATGCACGTTCTCTACAATGTTACTTTAACTCTTAATACAGTTAAACCTCTGAGTGTTACCGCCAGCCTGCGTTTAACTTCTTATGGACGGTCCACACAGTTGTTGACTATGAAGCCAAGATATTCACAGTTTGTAACATCTTTTTTTTTTTTTTTGCGTATCCTTTTACAGGACTTAGCTGTCAACAGCAGCATCTTTCAGCTGTCTGTTGATCTCTTGGCAAGATTACGCTCAGTAGTTTGCCATTGCTTTCTGAGCAGCCGGCTCAGTATCCGCAAGTCACGAGCGGGGGTCGAACCACCTCAGTTCTCGCTCCGCTGCGAGACTCTGCGTGATAAACGGGATTACAGAGAGAAAGTGTTGTAACCCCACAGCCAGAGAGACCGGCTTGTAACATCTACAAGTTCCTAATTTTTATTTTTTACTATTTTGGTTATCTTTGGTTGGTATTCCGTTTTGACTGAAAACATTATTTATATCCTGCTTAAGTTACGAAATTGTGATTATGATTGTCACTGTGTCTTCTGACTGAAAGAATCAGCTCTTCTAAGCTCTTAGCACCATTTGAGAGTAGGACGGTGTCATCTGCATATCTAAGTTCTGGAATTGAATCTCTACTAGTTACAACCGGATCAATATTGTCTTTGGTCTCATCATCTGTTCTCATTTTGACGTTCCTTGTTAAATTTTAGACATTCATTTGAATACATATAAGGAGAGAATGCAGTCCTGTCTAACGCACCTTTGAATGGTAAACTAGTTTGCTATTTCACAGACTACTCTGACAGATGCTTGTTGCTCCTGATATAATGATTTAATTAAGTGCTGAGAAACACCATATCACTCATGACACTCCACAATTTCTGATGTTGAACACAGCAAAGACCCTACTGCAGTCTATGAAGCAAATATGAAAATCTACATTGTGCTCTTTGCATTTCTCAAAGACGGTTCTCATGTTGAAGGTTCTTTACTTAATTACTTTAAAAACTTGGGACCCCAGGTTAATTCACGAAACACAATCTCCACCTTGAGATGGATTCGAACAAATAACCACGGAGCCGGCAAGAAAGTGATCTTTATCCTAGAACACAGTATGTCTACTTTAGATCCACTGTTATAAAGGCATTCAGATCTTTGTATGCAATTACATAATTATAACATGAACGTGTAAACCGAATAAGATAAAACACAGAAGAAGACAGAAAACATCCTACTTACCGCGTTTTCTTTGAACTGATGTATTAAATTAAAGAAGAGACATTATTTTCACATTTAAGACTTTACATTTATATTTGCACAAATACTGTATAATAAAATGCTTTCTATCTACACAGTTATTTGATTAAAAAGAAGTGTATATGTTAAGATTTATTACTTGTAACTATGTCAGTAACACCTTATAAATATCTCCTTCTTCTTTCCTTCCTTTGAAATCTGTCTATAACTGCAATGTTATCTCTTGTATGAACTTCGCTGTCTTTTTTAGTTCACTCAGTTGTCCATAGAGTTTATCTTCCACTGTCGTCTCTCCAGGCCAGAAGGCTTGTCTATACATGTCATATCCTGGGCAGTCATGGAGTATGCAATCTGTTGTGTGCAGCGCCAGTCGACATGTGCACATGGCTGAGTCACCAATCTTGAATTTTGTGTACATGTGGTTGCATAATCTATGTGTCCTGTTTTGAGGCGCAGAATAATTAGTTTTTCTACTCTATACATAAAGTGGTAGTCATCTTGAGCAGGTTTTGGTAGCTTTCTGGTGGATTTGATCATTCTTTTATGTTGGTGGTATGTAATGGGTACATCAGATATGCACATCTGGTTTCATCTCACAACCCCACCTAGCTAAAGAGGGCATCAGGAAATGTCTCTGGAAGTAAAGGCTGTCGGCTTGATACTGACCACGTCACTCGCTAAATGCTGACTGGTCTATAAACATGAGTCCAGCCGGGTGGTCAGGTAAATGTTAAAATCCGCTGTGATGTGGATTCGAACCATTAATCACGATGCCGACAGGCGAACATCTAGCCACAACGATACCGTGGCTACTTGTGTTATACGGCCGAGCTATAAAAGCCGCCCTTCCTGGTTGTTGTCACGCAGAGCCCTGGTCAGGTTATTCATATCTTCAATAGATAACAATTTGTTGTTGCCACAAGGCTGGGGACCTGGTTCTTCAAAAGTGAGAGACCAGTGCTTTTACTGCTCGACCACGTCCAGCTTACTTCTTCTGCAGGTGCCTGGAGCCGCGATCGGAGCTCGTGACCCTGCTGTCTTCTCTGTCAGTTGATATGTTGATGTTGTTTATATTACTATTTGCTGTGCTACTGATTAAGCGCTCTACATATATCTTTCTCTGTCTTCCTCTGGCCCTCTTCTCTAGTATTTTCTCACATAAGGCTAACATATATATATATATATATATATATATATATATATATATATATATATTCCAAATCTTCTGTTGATACGACAGTTCAATTTCATGTCTTTTCTTTATCGTTTTGATGAGTGACCATGTAACACCCGAAACACTGGATTCTTTGGCATTTGCTTTCTCATCCGTGTACTTCCTGCCAGAACAGTCATACATATGCTGTGATCCAATCGAAATAATAACTAAAAGAACAGCAGGTTTAAACTGTTCCTTCTAATACAAGAAAACAGGGTACCAAACACAAAGTTATTATTTTTTGTGTGCGTGTTTGTGATTCTTGGCACGATTACTTGCATTAGTTTGCCATTGTTTTCTGAACGGCCGGCACTCCTACCATTGTATGAAAACCAGCGCAATTTGGTATGCTTCCAAATCTCCCGCAGCTGTGTTACGAACGTGATATATGGGATTTCGTTCACAACCCCTTCGACACAGCACCAGCAAACACACAGAAGGGGTTTGTATTTATTATTGCAAAATAAGGAACCTTTACTTGTTACCGATCATACAGGAGTGAACTGGACACCTAACCTTCTCAGACACGGGTGAACCCCTAGGGGGCTCATTGCGCGTGGGATTGATCCCTCGCCAGTTGGACAGTTAAAGGAATAGAACGTATGGGCAGGCCGCCGCCCAGGCTAAATTTCAAGATGAGACGACCTACCCATTGAAGAACCTGTATTCCATGGGTGGCTCTGTTATACACTTATGTGGATCCTCGCTAGTAACACGTGAAGTGTTCAGTCTGCAAGTGTGATCGATGGACGGAGATTGGAGCACACATGGAGTTATTCAAGTGGACAATGAGATTGAATGCTCTCTCTCTCTCTCTCTCTCTCTCTCTCTCTCTCTCTCTCTCTCTCTCGTGCACACGCACACACACACACACACACACACACACACACACACAACAGCAATAACATTTAGACAAACTAACAACTTGACACGCCGCTTACTTGATATAACTTCAGTGTTTAATTTCCCTTGGCCATCCCTGGCTGTTGAAAGAGATTATACATGGTAAGCAAGTAAATATACAAACTGATGCATAATACAATTGCGTCTAAAGTACTGGGGGAATAGTAAAGGTGACAACATGGTCTTAGTCAGGTGAAGGAAAATTCCCAGTTGTACTTTCTAATGGCCGGTCTCCCTGGCCTAGGCGTAAAATGACTGTCTTCGTAATCCCGTTTATCTACGTGGGGTAACATAGCGTGTGGGAACTGGTAGCGGTTCTCGCCGCGTTGATAACTTACGGGATAAGTAACCGGCCGCTCAGAAAGCAATGGCAAACTACTGAGCGTAATCTTGCCAAGAAATAAAAAACAGCAGTAAAATTATGGTGTTGACAGCGATGTCCTGTAAAGGATATGCGGGAAAAAAAAAACTTTCTTATGGTCAGACTGGGCAATGATGAAGAATGTGGCCAATGCAGTCAGAGACTTAACATCTGGCGGAGTAAGTGGACAAATCTGTATCCGACCAAAGGGTGCTCACTACACTTGGCAGTCGGAAATTGCTGTCAAAGGCAGAAGTCACAAAGCACCCATAATACTGTAATGTGGAAGACAAAGGGAAACCGTAACATTATCTTCCCAAGTCTATAGTTGGAAAGTGACATGTTCAGACCTTATTCCAGTCTTTGGACTAAGTGACTCGACATGCCGCGATACATAACCGATACACAGAAATGAAAAGAAGAACATTTACAGCTTGAAATGCCATGAGCAATCAAATTCCTGCCAATTCTGCTAAACTGTGTGTGGCAATGTCCCCGACACTTTCTACACCCCGCCAAACTTAAAACAATGACCGAACCAAATAGGCACCAGCCAACTTCACTCCGCAAAAAAAAACTCTACTGGAATGTAAGATCGTGAAACTAACCACTGCTTTTATTAGAGACATCGCCGTGGAGGTTTGTGTGCGAACGAGGAGAAAAGAGAAATGGATAAGTAAAAAAACTACTACTACTTTCTAAACATTTATACAAATCAAATGCAATTTCAACTGCTTTCCCAATATACTCGTAATAATACTTATATAACAGTAACATGGCTGAAACAGTTTGCTTTGTTAGTACGGTGAGAGATCAAACAGATTAACAACTAAGCCATATGATTACATATTTGATTGTAAGAATCGCATTTATAAGTCTATTGTAGTTAACATTCTAGTTAGAACTATAGCAGAAAATATTATAAACATGAAGCTGATTTACTGACGCCGAGGTAGAGGCCGCAACCCCTAAACCGGTCATCTGGACTAACATGCTGACTTGTCACCCTTGACTTGGGGACGTAAATTACAAGTACCTCATAAGTTGGAGTGGGTTCGTCTGATGGATACAGACACTGGTAATAAGGAAAGCTAGCCAAAACGCAAAAATCGGTCGAGTGCTCTAGAAGTAGTAGCACGTTTTTGGACTACGCTCGAGTTCAAAGCCAGCGGACGCAATGATTTACCAATAATAATATTAGGTGATGGAGATACATACGGATGAGACTCATAGATAAGTTTTGGGACCCGCATCACGTCATGAACAGGAGGAGAACTTAAGAGTCAATCTCTGACATCAAAAACAGCATGTACCATTCTTCAGATAGATGAAGAGAAGATGTAGCTATTCTGTCATCACTACCCGTCTCAAATTGGCAAAGGTAATAGAGATTCCCGGCGGTAAACGAGAGACCGTGCCTACAACCTACCAGCCGTGAGGAAGTATTCGTTGATGCGATCTCGACAGTGCACACGCCTTAAAACTTGCAGAAATATTGCAACTGACCTTGGTGGAGTCCAGCACGATCACATGAAACAGTTGGATGCATTAGGTATTGAGGAATTCGCGAAGAGATTCAACACGAGCATACAGAATGCCATATTGAAAGAGGACTGGCTCTATAGCCATCTGCAAACCATGCTTAAATCAGGAAAAGATCCTGCGCGGATCAGTAGCTATCGTCGTATTTCCTCACAAAATGTGCACGGAAAGCTAATAGAGAACATCATGCAAGACGGTTCAAATCCCATTATATACAATCTCAGATCCTACTGAACACGCATAATTTCTACAGACCAGGTTGGGAGACAGGGAAATGCAATAATTTTTGCTGATGATGAGGTATGACAGGTTTCAACGCAAGATGAGACAACTGCCGTTGTAACAGATCTAGACCAGTGGTTCTCAACCGGTGGGGAATTCCCCCCCCCCCCAGGGGCAATTTTAGGGTTTCCGGGGGGGGGGGGGGGGGGGGGAATTAAGATTATTTCAAGATCGCGTTAATACAAGAACTGATTACTTAATATTGTTTTCTCCTCCATACTTTACGGTTCTGTACTTCTCGCCCTTCTGAAATTCGTTTTATAACGTAAGTAGACCCGCAAGTCACGTTTTATGTGTTTTATAAAAATTTAGCTTTTATTTTTACATATACTATTACGGGGCGGGGTAGGGGGGATTTATAGAGAGGAAATACGAAGGGATAAGGGGGGTGATAACATTCTGAACATATGGTGAAGGGGTGCATGTGCCAAAAAAGGTTGAGAACCACTGATCTAGACGATGCCTACAACAGTGTAATGAAGAGTTAGAGTTGTGAAGTCAACCCAGTTGGTGAACTGGATGGCAGTGGCATTGATGGAGAGAGGTCGGTTGCATTTCGCCTGAGAACATGGTCATCCAAACGGGTGTATATATGTATAGGACTGCCACAAGGCTCTCCATTGTCACTAACGTTATTCAAAATATACACCGCACGATTAGTCAAAATGCATTCCACAAGACTAGGACGAATTCTAGGATATGCTGATAACATCCTCATTTACAGACTGACGAGAAATGAGCAGACGTATACAGGAAACAATACGTGAAGTCTGGCAATGGTGAGAGTAGACTAGCTCAGGGGTGAATCCCGACAAGGCATATGTGATGCTGTGCTCCATAAACGATGCAATGGTATTAGTCACATCCCTGATAGGCCTGATACGTATAAATATCTTCTAACGTACAAAGGACATATATGGGCACGCACGCCCCGAGTGCTGTAACGTCAGCTTTACATCACACTATTCTGATATACGTTTGCCCTTTTGAGTTTTCAGGATGAATCACCAATTTCCTAACAGAGCTGTCGTCCACAGAATGGAAATAGCTTACGTTATGATACTTTTTTGTCAAAGTGCGCATCTTTATACACTTGTCTTAAATACGAAAATGCAAACCTAATATATGGGAACTTATTATATACGAAGAAAAGCTTGATACTTTGAACAGTTATCACAACCACCATCTTAGACTGCAAACAGAAAAATGTCCCCAAGAGGAACCTGCTATATGACTGTAGTGTGTCATTGTCATCTCATGCAATGAGCAAAAAGTGACCAGTCTTTTCCTCTGCTGGCGGACGATCAACATTCATCCGGCTGCACTCATAACATTATCAGCGGAGCTCCCTATCAACTACACTAATGCGCCTGGATATATCGATGTAGCCTAACCCACCTCTCCCACCCTTTACAACCACATAATAATACATGTGTTATCTTGCTTTTGCGTTTCATCCTGCCTGAAAACATGAGGTAATCCAGATTGGCTGCCAATGATTACGACAACCATATGCTGTTTAATTTGATTACTTACACGCTGTGTTTTTTGTCTCTGGGTAAATTATACGCACATTGTGATATCTATAAAACACTTGTCACTCTGTTTCTTCTGGTGAACCTCCCAGATATTCTCAAGCATGTCGTGTTGCATGTAATGAGTTTCCTATCTTGTTAATAAGACAGTGCCCAAATCTGATAGTAGTGGCAGTACTTATTACATTAAAAGTTGTAAAAGACGAACCACAGAGAAGGATAAAGAAGAGAGGAAGAGAGAGAACGACAGAGAAGAGGGATGGCGAGCGAGAAGCAAAGAATGAATAGTACAACCAGAGAATTAGTGGAAAGTGAGAAAAAGAGAGAGGGAGAGTTGTGTGAATGAATTGAGATTGTTGAGAGATGGTGAGTGGAGAGAAAAATCTAGAGAGGAGAGAGAGGAAAAAGAGAGTGTGAAGATAGAGACAGAGAAAAGGCAAATGCACGGATAGGATGAATGGAGAATGACACAGACAGAAGAGACACAGTAGACGAGAAACGGCGAGATGAGAGTGAGTATAAGGAGCGTGAGCAATAGGAGAGAAAGAGAGAGAGAGAGAGAGAGAGAGCGAGAGAGAGAGAGAGAGAGAGAGAGAGAGAGAGAGAGAGAGAGAGGATGACGGAAATAATAAACACTCTGACAGGCCATTCACTAGTGAAACTGAGTCTGATGTGTGTGTGCCTACTGCGTGTGAAACAGGACACCTTTTAAACATGACAACAGACAGACGATCAACAATATGACACCATGCTTACCTCCCATTAAAGTATAGAGTTTCCCTGATTTGATGAATTGTAAAACATAATCAATACACTGCAAACGTGTAACAAATGCATCTTCATTTTCATAGTCGACAACTGGGCATACAACACCGCCTTACATTCAGCCCTTCCAAACATTCATCTTTGGTACACCAATTGTCTAATTGTCATTTACATAGAAATACCATTGTCAAATTTATGCCGTGACCATAAACAATGCATATTACCATTCATCATGTTATGAGATACACACACACATACACCATTTAAAAAAATTCTCAGATAAGACACTCACTCACTCGCATACACATATACTCACTCACAATCACACGCTAACAAACATTTACTCATACCTACATACACTATTTCTCTCCATCTCACACCTATATATACATACATAAAACAAAGTACATACATACAATCCTTCCCAAACACACACATAATAAACAAATACTCACACAGTCTTACATCCACACAATGAAAGCTGAGCCTAAGACAGCATTCTAAGGCCCCGCTGTGTGTGTCCGCAGTTGTATTTAATCCGTCTCGAAGCTGGATGTGCGAAAATACGACAGGAGAAAGACAGCTGAGAGTTATAACCAGGTTGGGTTAGCCCCCGAAGAATTTCAATAGGCCGAAATATTCGGAGACGGGGATAGTTTTAGTAGCAACCCTCCTGTGGTGCTTGCTCCGCGGTGCAGTTCATACTTGTTTAATGCAACCATGAGGTCACCCATCCACCCATCGTTTTCTCAGTCTTCCTCTGGTCTTTTACACCCAGATCTTGTATTGATGGCTGTCTGCTCCTTCATAACGTGCCTGCCAGCCATTGGTTCGATCTGCATCGGGGCGGATTCGAATCTAAACTGACCTGAACTCCCAGCACTACCCAGCTAAAATGCGTACCAGGAAATGTCTTGGGATGTAAACTTAAAGGTGTCCGGCGTGATACAAACCACATCACCCACCGAGTGCTGAATGTTCTATACAAATATGGATCTAGCACGTATGTCTAATACTCATAAAAGGGTCATTTACTTATTTGATATTCTCATGTCGGTAGTTGGTCGGTTGTCTTTCTCATACAATGTCCAAACCATTTTTATTTTTTTTGACTAGATAAATTTGATGCAAAGTGTTGTGTCTATCATATTGTTGATGTCGCTATGTCATATTCCGTCTCTTCGGGAAACCCCAACAGCCCTTCTAAAGCATTTTTCAGTTTTACAAATAATCAAATTACTCCACAGTCGCGATTCCCTCATTTATATTTGTTTGCTTCAGTATGAACAGTTAGTTACATATTTATTATTATGGACATTGCAATGAATCCCAGCATTTGCGTGTGACATGCTAGGCAATTTTTACGTTCAGTGGTTTACCATCACTATCTGAACGGCCGACACATCTTACCACTTAAATCAACGCATAGCGATTTGCTTTCAAATCGCTGTGGCTGGTTTAGAACCCTCGACTCTGCATGTTGGGGAATTGTGAAACTGCGTATCACTAACACCTAAGCCACAGAATAATGAACCGCTACAGTATGGTGGCTAGACACACGCATAACAGTTCGATCCATGTAGAGACGGATTGGAATTTTACAATTGACTCGGGCTGCCATGTCAATCCAACCAAAAACAGGTCTCATTCATTTATTTCTAGTAAGGTACAGGAAAGATAGGCTATGCGGTGAAGGCGTTATGGACGCAGTTTGTAATCCCGCATACGGCGTTAAAAACAGCTGCAGCGATTTGGCAGCAGACTGGTTTTATAACATGGTATGAGTGCCGGAAAATAGAAAATAAAACATTATTTACAACAATAAGAAATAGACAAACAGCTTTTTTTTTGGTCATGTGAATAGAGGCGCTGGAGAACATTGTGACAACTGGAAAGATCGAGGGGAACAGAGGTAAAGGCAGACCACGAGAAATGATGCTGGATGGATTGCGAAAGTGCCATGGAGGAATATCAAAAGCACAGTTGATCCAGATAACCAAATACAGAGATCTGTGGAGAGTCATGAACGCCTACGCCAGTCTGCACGGCACTTGATGATGATGATGAAATCCGGTCGTTCAGAAAGCAATGGCAAACTACTGAACGTAAACTTGTCAAGAAATCACAAACGGCCACAAAATGATGGGGTTGACTACGACGTACTGTAATGGATATGCAACTAACTTTAACATACAGGAAAAAGACACGTTATTTTAACCAAATCCACATCTATATAATTTATGGATATGAAGTATGTAGTTGATACTGACATGGTTTTCTTCTTCTCTCCTTTTCTCTTTCAATAGGCGTGCGTCACACCGAGCTATGCACCTCAAAGGTCAGCCTGTATTATTTAGGCATGCATTTGTGTAAGGTTAACTTCTTCTAGACAGACTCGATCAAAGGACACGCGTTATATCCACCGGTGGGTAGGTTTACTTTTCCTAACAATTTTGCCTGAGCAGACGCTTCATGGCCTACTTCTTCTGCTGCCTTCTATCTCCCAATGGTGCATAGGCTCTTCACCGAATCCCATCAAGCTTGTTCTAGACTTGCTCTTGACTTATTGAATTTTGCAGCTTTCAGTTTTCAGGTAGACCATTTCACGCCAGCTTCGATAGGTCGGTCCTAACGACATGCGTGATATGTTACAGTGCAAGTATTCCTTACTTCCCTCATGGGCCCCAGTAACAAACGTGCGAGGCCGTGTTGTAACCTCCAAGTATTTGACCACGACCAGTAATGTTCTTAGTTCGATCAGGCCACATGATAAGGGTGCCTCATGTTTTCTAGAATTATCTGGGGAACATCTGGAAGACAACGTGTTTTGAAAATAATAATAAAGGAGGCAGGGAGGGAGAGAAAGTCTGTGTGAGTTACAGGCAATAGGATCCATCTCATTGCAACGGGCTGTATTCATTCGACTCAGTCTCTCCCCCCCCCCCCAACTCATCTCAATGGGAAGATAAGGTGGCGGGGCAGTGGACTGGACATCCCACCATATTATGTCATAAGCTAGAATGTCAGGCGGGCACACTTAGCCAACTGTGCAGGTAATGTCATGAGCACGGTTGGGCGCAGGTTCGACGCCTGGGCTCGTCGCTTGAGAAAGTGAGGAAAAGATCGGCCACCTATTCACAGACCCATAATAGGAAGCTGAGTCGAGACATTTTAGTTTTAGAAAATGTCAAGGCCGAATATTTCACACCCAAACGGCTGTAACTGGCAGGGAACTACCGTTGTAAAGTTGATAACTTACTGATACGCCAGTATATAAGAGTGTGATGGTACAAGACACCCAATTGTGAATTAGAAAATAGTTCGAAAGACAGAACAGATGCGTGCAAGAAGGCATACGTTACATAATATACACTGCTCACCTCCTGCCTCCTCAAAAGACATCGTGTCACCTGATGTAATCGTTGTAAAAATAAATGACATGTCATTACATGCACGAAAATACAAAAGTGTTGCACAGAAATTAAACAAATCATTTTATCTGAACATCCTGAACACGATTCTGCCAGTTTGTTAGAAATCAATCTTTTTTTTTAATTAGTGGTGTTTTCTTTGGATGTTGGTTCAAATCTTATTCTCGCAGATATGAAAAGGGCATATACTACATTTACAGTTATTGTAAAACAATCATTGTTGGGATTTGTATTTACTGTCCATTGCAGCCAACCTTCATTCATTGTGGAGACGACCCCTAATTGATTGATTTACAGTCAGCAATACACAGGGTGTTCATGTTTTGACTCCCCTCTGTTGTATCTCCACCTTGAAGTGGTGAAAGTGCTTGTGTGTTGTAATGACAGCCAGAAACATGTTGGTGGCAGCGACGCTATAGGGTCTTCCATGTCGGACACGCCCTGGGATATGGACATGACAATGGACATGACCATGGACAGACACACCTGGTCTTTAAAATATTCAACAATCACCATATACCCAATACGCCTCAAGACGTGAAAAATGGGTCCTTTATTTTATTTTACTATCGTGTCTGTCACGTAATTATCTATGCTTTAACAAAACGCTTCTTTACTTTCAATCCTCCCTTTTAATTTCATGGAAACAATTTGGTCCCCCGAATAAACAGTCGAAGGGCTAGATTTTCAACTTGCTGTCTGTTTTCCTGTATAATTTTGCTGATAATCTGCTGTGCACGTGTACTGTCTCAAGCCAAGACGGTTACAATGGTCAGCCTAACAATGTGGGGTATCACAATGGATGTGCTTCAGATCAATGTCTGCCACCGCTCCCTATGTGATATTTAGCCATACGTGTGGCAGTGCCGTAGCATGTTTGTTATTTAATGTTATCAGTTATGGGTTTCATGAACATGACTCTTGGCTGAATGTGAACAAACAAATTAGGAAGATCTGGGAAGTAACAAAGATGTGATTTCTCGAAGCGAATGTTGCGAATTCCTTGGACTGCATAAGTAACCGACGAGTGTAAGAAAAGGGCTCGTGAAGGTAGAACATAGAGTACAACAATAAGAAAGAGACAAGGATCTGTCAACAACTTATGTTCCAGGCATCATCGGATTACTTCTCCCACACCATACAAGAAACTTGCAAGTCGTGTGCGAGGAATGAAATGGTACATTTTATTGCCGTTGGCTCTTTACACTTGCAAAACAGTCGCTATCTAATCACACATAAAGTCACAATATTCTCTATCAATAGTTTTCCTAACCCCTATAGCTATTCTCTATCTACTAGGCTATATGAAAACACAAATCTATTCTATACGGTGTGAACACTACAGAGTCAGTCCCCAGTCTGACTTGCTTCACTCGCGTCGCTACACGCCTCGCGGAAGGACCTTCATACGCCCTTCGGCCCTTTGCGTGCTAGATCAGTTAGCACGCTTCTATTAGCTGGCTTTGGCTTGAGTGGCGATCGTAGCGATCACGCAGGCGTGACTCTGTCGTGACCAGTAGTGCTAACTATCTGGTCAACGCCTCCGTGTGAGGACTAGTCAACAGTCCCCCTCTTTCTATCATCCATCCTGCCCCAATCCCGAGCACCCTGTTCTCTCCACTCTATCTGAGGTTGACCCCACGTCCTGGTGGTGTTCTATCATGAGGCAGTCTTTGACACACACCCACCCCTCCTGTGTTGCGTCATCAACTTCGACTCATTGGTTGTGACGCAAGAGGTTTCTAAAAAAAAATTAGTGTGTCTAATTTTTGTCAAAGACTGTAGATAACCTGGCTTTGGGCTATTTAATAGACCTACTGACTAATGTCACAATGTAGCATCACTTTACTTGGCTACTGGCAATCGCCACAAACTTGTCTGGTTGGCGTGAGCCCTATTCTCAATCGCAATATTATATTAATTAGAGGTATGTCTGAACCGGACCGTTGTCTTATAAGACCTGCCCTCAAATAGTAAATTAACTCACTACCCATACAAAGTTGACTTTCTGAAGGTCAACACATGAATTGCTTCATGTCCCCCATATAATATTAAACAACCATTACACAAGCTGTGAGCGACAGGCTTTACCTATCTCGCTTCCGCGTGTAAAGTCACATTTCACTGTTAAGTTAGTGTTTCGTTGTCTATTATGTCCCCTGACCCGGAGTTATCTCCCTTTGATCTAATAAAAGTGTATGCAATTCATATGTTTGTTTTTCTGGTTGTTTGTGTGTTTGGATGTAATTAAAAGTGTAATCTACCCTCTAACATGTGTATCTAACTATCATGTGTATGTAAGTTAGTTTTTCAAGTGCCTTAATTCATTTAACTGTGGTCACAAACATGTGTATAATACAAATATGTGACTACGTTTCTGTCTTATGAGACTCAAAATACTTTCACTAAGATTCTAAACTCAAATTACACAAAATACATTCATTACACCACACTTCCAACACTGAAACCAACATTTGACGGCAACAAAAATAAAAAGTCCCGCTAAGCGGCAGAAAAAATCCGCTCACTGTTCTCACTCTCTCCTGTATATTTTACAGTTGCTATCACTTTCACACTTCTGTCACACATCTTTCACCTTCCTTTATGTCACACTTCTTTTACTCTCACTATTGGCACACATCTTTTACCCTCATTTCTGTCACACATCTTTCATCCTCATTTCTGTCACACTTCTTTTACACTTCTTTCTGTCACCCAACTTTCATCCTCATTTCTGTTACATTTCTTTCATTCTCATTTCTGTCACACATCTTTCACCCTCACGTTTGTCACACATCTTTTACCTTCATTTCTGTCACATATCTTTCATCCTCATTTCTGTCACACTTCTTTTACCCTCATTTCTGTCACACATCTTTCACCCTCACCTTTGTCACACATCTTTTACCTTCATTTCTGTCACATAACTTTCACTCTCATAGTTATTTAAAACCCTTGGAGTGACACTGTACAAGCTTGGCTCAGTTTGACAGAGTTGAGCCTAATGACTGTGCATCAACCGTTGCACACGTCAAGTATTTACAACATATTTACATGTAAGAAAAAACGGGTTGATGGTTTGTACCCTGGTATTATTAACCACTCTATTCTATCGAAATATTATTCTAAATACTGACATACTAATACTAGTTCTATAAATACACATTTAATCCTATTGCCTATTTTAATCTATCTGTCACATTAATCTTAAAATAAGCTTACATTACTCCTAATATTTATCTAATTTAAGAGATGTAATTTACCTATGTGAAATGAAATTTAAGTGAGATGAGTTATGTCCCTTTGTGAAAAGGGTGATGTGAAATGTAATAAGTTACGTCCCTTTCTAAAATGGGTGATGTGAAATATAACATATTCTAACTAATGTTTTTAAATGAAACAAACTATATGATTGATATTCTTATTCTATATGGTGTAAATGATGTATCTTTAAGTGTATAATATTTCTATTCTATTATGGTGTAATCTAATCATACTACTAAATGATAACGTTTGTTAAATGGATTGGTTAAGATGGAATGAAATCAAATGAAATGAAACAAAGTAAAATATAATAAACTGAATGATATTATTCCTATCTAAACTTCTTATAATTAGTTGTCATGTTTAAATTACTATCCTAATCTACTTTTAAAGCTAAATGAATATGTAACTTGATAATCTATCTAAAGTAACATGAAAAAGTATTATATTATCTAAATCTAACTATAGATTAAAATGACATAATCTATCTATATTTTATCACTATATTAAAACATTATTATACATATCACATTAAGTTTATATATACATGGTCTTTAAATACCTCAGGTTAGTCGTTGCCATTAATGTTCAGAAACATACTTTCATTGGCATAATATCTATACAATTGTTCTGGGTATTTGAAATCCATTACACAGTCATATTTATTCTATGGGTATTGCACCTGTAGAGTTCGTTTGTAGACCACTGTTCTCGTGTTTGTATGTATCTAATTATCTGACACTGTTTTTCTCTGTTTAACACAACTACTTCACTGGAACATATTTGGAGCTTAGCAAGTAATAAGCTGTCCTAGTTCACAAAGTGATATATTTGTTCCCAGAGTAAAGTTCTTACTTTTGATGTCTACGGACACATAGCAGGTCAATGTTTTTGGTGCTTAGTTCAGCACATAATATTCATGTATTTCTAACATATTTCACATAGAATATTTGACTGTACTAAAATAACATATATTACAGTATACTCTTATGTGGAAATTTCTGGTATTGCTACATCAGATGGTCGACTAAGGGTATCAGCCAAGATGTTATCTTTCCCCTTAATATGTTCTATACTAAAGGTGTAATTTTGCAGTATTAGCGACCACCTGTATATTCGGTCATTTCGATGTACACCATTCTGCATGACCGTTATTGGGGAGTTGTCAGTCTGGACAATGAAGTGCACACCGGACAGAAATCGATGCAGCTTTCTCACCGCATAGATGACGCTTAGGGCTTCCAACTCGGATATGGAATATCTGGACTCGGTGGGTGTGATCTTACGGCTCACGTAGCAAATCGGATGGAAGATGCCCTCATAAAATTGGCCTAGTACTGCAGCGATGGAGATCCTGCTGGCATCTGTCCTAAGATAATAAACGAGCCTCGGATTAGGCAAGCGGAGGATTGGAACATTACTAAACAAAATTTTCAATTTTGACAATGCAGAAATTAATAATGCATCTTTAACATCCAATTTTACAGAAGCTTTTAAAACATTGGAAAATACACTTGTAATCTCCGCTAAATTTGGAATAAATTTACTATAGTAATTCACTAACCCCAAAAGGCTTCTGACCTGTTTCTTGGTGGTAGGCATGGTCAGATTCATAATTTTAGTAATAATTTTCTGGTCAGTCTTTAGTTGACCTTGAGAAATGACATGACCTAAAAACTCAATTTCTTTTAGGCCCAATTCGACTTTGCTCGGTTTGACAGTGAGCCCGAAGAGTCGCAACCTATTAAAGACATGTCTCAGTTTCAGTAGGTGTGTTGTCCAGTCATCAGTATGGATACATATATCATCTATATAGGTCACTGTATTCGTCACTCCATGAAGTAGATCTCTAGTTAAGCGTACGAAAGTGGCAGGAGCGTTTCGAAGTCCGAAAGGAAGAAAACGCCACTCGTAAAGTCCTAAAGGAGTTGAAAAAGCAGTAAGATGGATGGATTGAGACTGCATAGGGACTTGCCAATATCCCTTAGTGAGATCTAATTTAGAAAAGATTTTGGAGGTGGACATGTCAAGAATAAGATCTTCGCAGGAAGGAATTGGCTCTGCGTCGATCTTGGTGACGTTGTTGAGCTTTCGATAGTCCACGCAAAGACGAATTGTAGAATCTTTCTTCTTAACTAGAACAATTGGAAAAGAGTACTCAGAGGTGGATTTCTGGATGATCCCACTAGCCTCTAAATTCAGAATTTCCTTATTTAGATTTTCCCTATAGCTTAGTGGGATTGAGTACGGCCTGCATTTAATAGGCTTAGAGTCCGTAAGAAGAATGGAGTGTTCGATTCTGTCCGTCCTACCTGGAATGTCAGAGAATATGTCTTTGTATTCCGTCACTAATTCTACTAATTGTCGTCGTTGACTGTCTGTTAGTCCCTGTTCTATATGTATGGTATCTAATGTAGCAGTCTTGTCTACAATAGGAACTGGTAGTTCCATTCCGTCGTCGTCTACCTGATTCAGTACGGTGGTGGTGCTAAGTGTGTATTCTGTATTCTCGCTAAGTGTATGCTCGTCGGATATGCCAGTCTCGCTAACTAGTGTAGTTGCGTTATGTATGTCTGTCGTCTGATCACTTGGTGTGGGTGCACTGTGTTCGTCTGTCTCTACTTCTGTCTCTTGTCGTGAATAGTAAGGTTTAAACATGTTGACATGGAATATCTTTAAGTTTCCGTTTATTGATATTTCATAGTCAACATCTGAAATTTTACGTACAACCTTGAATGGCCCTTGCCATGAAGTCAATAATAAATTTCGTTTGTCAGGAAGCAAGAGAAGTATGTCTTGATCTGGTTCAAGTTCAATTGTTCTCACCCCTTTGTTGGCATATTGGCGGTAGATTTGACCCTTCCTCTCCAAAGCTGCCTTAGCTATAATACACGATTTCATGATGTTATCTCGTGTTTCAGTCACCATTTCATAAGGTGTTTTTGGTTCGGGAATTTGAATAGAATTTGTTATTGCCTGATGATAAATGGTTAGGGGTCCACGTGGGTTAGCCCCGTACACTAATTCAAACGGTGAGAAACCCGTGCTTGAATGGGGAATCTCCCGATAGGCGAACAGAACTGTTGGTAACAGTGTATCCCAGTCAGCTGGGTTTTCTGCTGTTACCTTAGCCAGCATATGCTTAAGATCTCCATTAATTTTTTCTACTATCCCATTGCTGGCTGGATGGTACGCTGTCGTGAAATGTTGTTTAATCCCTAACATTTTTGTAAGGGCTTGCATTGCAGCCGATATGAATTGTGTTTCACGATCGGATAAAATGGTCCGTGGAAATCCGAATCGTGAGAACAGGTGTAGAAATACATTGGCAACATCTTTGGAGGTGATGTACTTCAAAGCTACTGCCTCAACCCACCTTGTACAGAGGTCGACCATCGTCAATATGAAGCGATTTCCTTTGCTGGACACCTGATTCAGGGGTCCAACAATATCTACCGCCACACTCTCAAATGGCCTAGAAGCCAGTGTAGAAGGTTGTACTTCAGCTGTAGGATGTTTACCCTTTCGTACCAACTGTTGACAGACATTACACGAACGACAAAATAATTTAATATCATTGCAAAAACCTGGCCAATAAAAATGAGCCTGAATTCTGGCCCTGGTTTTGTCATATGCAAGATGGCCAGCAAACGGTGACTCATGTGCAATCTTTAGCACAGTTATGCGATGTTGTACAGGTAACACCGTTTGCTGAATCTCATGGTTACCAGTAGTATAATATCTAGTAAGAATGCCATTATTTAATCTGAAGAACCATGATGCGTTCTTTGTAATTTTGGCTCGTTCTTTCAATAATTTTAAATAAGGAGACAAACTAGGATCAGCTTTCTGCTGTTCTATGAATTTTTGTCTGTTGGTATCATCAGTGCTAGATGGAGAAAGCACCAGTAGTCTCTCATCTTGAAGCGTGTCTTGATGTTTTATAGTGTCTGCTATGGTTGTTGCATTAACTGCATTCAGTTGGTTCCATGCAGATATTTCATCGCTAGTACATTGTTTTAGTTGAGGTAAGCAACCCAGAATTAAATCAGTACAAGGGTTGTCAAGTATAGCACAAGTAAATGTACCCGAAAGGAAAGGAGTGTCAATACGGGCTTTGGCCAAAGGGTAAATTTCAATGTTACCCGAAAAGGTTCGGCATTTGACAGAGTCACCTGTATAATCCTCTTGACTCACCAGTTCCTTTCTGAGACCAATAAGGGTACTCCCGCTGTCCAGCAAACATTGGCATGGTCTATCATTGACCATTGCATTGTGGAACTCTAGATTGCCTCTGGAGGCTAAGGCTGCATTCACACTCTCAGATGAGAATGGAACTGTATGTCCACATTCTAATTTTCCGTCAGCATGAAACTGGTGACATCGCTCACAACTGTCAAAACTCAACATATCGTTTACACAACACACCTCTTCCGTTTGGTTAACAGGTAATTCATTTTCATTCTCACACTCAGTCTCACTACCACTATCAGAAGATGTATCAAGTAAAATAGCATTGTTGGCTTTCATACGTTGGCGGCCAAGGCACTTATTTGAATAATGGCCGTAGCTGGAACAAAAAAAAAACATTTAATGGCCCACCGGTATGCAGATCTTTTGTTCTGTTGCTTCTTAATAACATTTTCAAGATGTGCCGGATAACTCGGCGATTTGTCACACATTGAATAAGTGTCATGTAAAAGTTGACAGTGGATACATTTTGAAACTTTTCTATCTTTCTTGTCAAATTTATTATAAGGTTTCCTATTGCCCTGATAGTTTTTAGATTGATCTTTTACAAAGGAAACTATTTCAGAGTCATTTGAAGTTTTAAAAATATTTCTGTTTGAAGAAAAATATGCTGACCCTTTCTTTTCAAACTGTTCTATGGTTTCAATGTCTGACTGCTGCAAAAATTTAGCAAAAGAGGATGGTATCGTGGATATTACTTTATCCATAGTTATTAAGTTTTTTAATTTATCAAAGTCTTTTCCTATGTTAGCTGCTTTAAGCCACCTATTTAGTACACTTTGAACATTTGAGACGTAGTCAATGAAAGTCTCAGTAGGTTTAGGTTTTAAAGTTGAGAACTGAACCTGATACCCAGGGGCATCAAGTAAAAAGTGTTGCATAATCCTATCACGGATGTATTGGTAGTCAGATCTAAGATCGGTTGGTATAGATTCTATTACTTTAAGGGGCTCACCACTCAGGTTCTTCATATAAATCATAGCCCACATCTCTAAAGGAACTTGGTGATATTTAAACTGATACTCGACATTCTCTGTCCAGGCAGAAATTGAATCTTCTTTACAATATGCTTTGATAATATTTTTGTACTTGTTGAACTTATTTTCTTCTTGTTGACTTTTAAGTTTAGTGGCAGAGATCTCTGCATGTGAGTCTACATCCATCTCTTTCATCTTTAACTGTGTCTCTGATTCTACTTGTATTTGTTTTTCCTTAACTCTTGCCATTTCATCTATCTCCTTTTGCTTTAGATCTAATTCTCTTTGCTTTATTTCTCTCTCCTGATCTACTGTTTTCTGCTTTAATTCTAGTTCTTTCTGTTTAATTTCCTTATCTTGTTGTAACTGTTGTTGCTTAATTTCCTTATCATGTTCTAACTGTTGTTGCTTAATCAGTTTATCATGTTCTAGTTGTTTTTGTTTTGTTATCTCAGCTAGTTGTGTTAATTCTTTTTGATGCTCTCTTTCTCGAGTGCGTTCATCTCTTTCTGCATCCTTTGCTTCTTTAAATTTCTTATCAGCATATTCTTCTAGCTCTTTACCTGTGTATTGCAATTCTTTGCCTGCTTTAATGAAGTCAGCTAGAGTAGCCATGTTGTTGGGGAATTGGCTCGCGTTGAGTTTAACTGACTGCTTTAATCAGTTATTTTTCTTTAATATGCTATGTTATTTAATATCTGAGCACTACAAATTGTGTTCTTTGTTTACAATTTGGGAAATTGTATTCTCTAAAAAATTAGAGCACAACGTCTGTTCATACAATACACGCTGAAAAAGAGATGCACTATTAATCACAATGCATGCCAAAAACGTAGGTTTTACTCAACTTAATGTTCCCTAGAACAAGGAACAACACGTCAGCAACACCGGTCCCGTTGTTTGGCACCTCGGAATACACACGAGTTTTCTACTCAGGTCACCCTGTTTGGCACATCGGCACACACTCACGTTATTTATCAGCTGTTGTTCGCCCTGTTTTACAGAGCAGCAAAAATTACCCACTCGTAAACGACAAATAGACTTTTGACAAATTGGTACCATGACACAAACATGCCCACGAACAAACAGAACATCGATTACTTAATATTTAATGTCACTGTCCTGTCTTCGTTCTACCGTAATATGTCTTTCGTTACTAACCTAGTTTAATCTATGGAAGTAAGGATGGTGCAGGCCAAATCTAATTTGCATAGCCGAAAGTAGTGCCCTCCTGACGGTAAACAAATAGAAAAGTACGAAAAAAAAATCAATAACTGCTTTTAAATAAATATAAATGTAATAATAATGTGTAAATCAATAAATATATTCATTCTTTAACTTAAATAAACAAATAATAGTTAATATATCGTAAAGATTCAGGCAGGCAGCAGCTTGCCAGTATGCAAACACTGATATGCTGATTGCAAATGGCGAGGCCCAACTGTCTGTCAATCGTGCCACGTCACAGGCGCAGCGCTATTTTTAGCTTGTAAAAATCAATACTGGCGCTGACCTTTGTATTGCTCCGCCATGAATCATTTGTGACAATCATTCAAAAACAAATAAATAATTACATAAATAAATGAAAGAAGAACATAATATGCATACTTACAACTTTGAAAAACATATTATTTAAATATATAACATTCTAATAAGCACAAATAAACATTATTTCATCACGATAGGCACACTTCTGCCGGCAACTCGATCTAGTCTGCACACGTAATCGTCACTGACACAAATTAAACACTTTAATCTTTGTAATATCCTATCCGTAAACCTAGTCTAGAGCCGTGGGTAAGTGTATATAGCTTGAACTCAGGTTCAAGCAGCACTTCTGACACCACATTTAATCCTATTGCCTGTCAACAACTTATGTTCCAGGCATCATCGGATTACTTCTCCCACACCATACAAGAAACTTGCAAGTCGTGTGCGAGGAATGAAATGGTACATTTTATTGCCGTTGGCTCTTTACACTTGCAAAACAGTCGCTATCTAATCACACATAAAGTCACAATATTCTCTATCAATAGTTTTCCTAACCCCTATAGCTATTCTCTATCTACTAGGCTATATGAAAACACAAATCTATTCTATACGGTGTGAACACTACAGAGTCAGTCCCCAGTCTGACTTGCTTCACTCGCGTCGCTACACGCCTCGCGGAAGGACCTTCATACGCCCTTCGGCCCTTTGCGTGCTAGATCAGTTAGCACGCTTCTATTAGCTGGCTTTGGCTTGAGTGGCGATCGTAGCGATCACGCAGGCGTGACTCTGTCGTGACCAGTAGTGCTAACTATCTGGTCAACGCCTCCGTGTGAGGACTAGTCAACAGTCCCCCTCTTTTTATCATCCATCCTGCCCCAATCCCGGGCACCCTGTTCTCTCCACTCTATCTGAGGTTGACCCCACGTCCTGGTGGTGTTCTATCATGAGGCAGTCTTTGACAATCTTTGACCACGTATTGAGAAAAGAAGCACTGGAAAATATGGGGACGAAGTAGAGGCAGATTGAGACAAATTATGCTAGAAGGGTGACAATGAGGAATAGCAACATAGAATTAACCACAACACCAGGAACTGAAATAGGTGGCGTTACATAAATGCCTACATCATTTGCCAGGGCACGTGATGATGACGCCACTTCGCTGCTTGCGTTAGGATTTGGCGTGGCTTCATGGTAAATAACGTGGAAACATCGGGCGAGTTTCGGATGTTTCACAGCCTACAGAAGTAGTTCGTGGTGACACCCGTGTCTATTATTTCTTTAACTAGGACATTTGTTTCCTGCTCTGCGTGCGAAAGTTTTTTGTCACGCTAGAATAGTAAAGATTACACGTGTCCATGCAATTCGGCAGTAAGTGTCCGGATATTACAACCATATATGAGAACATGAAGCACCAGAAACGATTATAATCATAATGTCACAGGGAAAAATAAAATCACTGCTCTTGCATATCTCACCCAGTCTTGTTATAGCAAATGAGATCAGGACCTTTGTGATCTGACTCAATGTTCCTAAACATCCAACAGTACCTATAGGCGACTCGGAAATATGTACAAGCAGACACCTCTTCACTTGTTGCAACCACTCAACATAATGTTAGTAGTTTCATATTTATGTATAATTTCAAGAATATTATATAGATCTCAACTAATTCCCGTTCTGAAAGACTTCCTCAAGCTTGATGTGGGTTCTTGGAGTTCCGACTCAGTGCCTTTTATAAGATCAATACTATCAGCAAATTGCAATTTCTATACAAGTCGACCTCACGTCGATATAGATTACTATGGTCAGTTTCCCATGACATGTATATGCATGTATGCATGCATGCATGTATAAATTAATAAATAATTTATATATTTCTATAATACTCTACATTACATAAGAACACACTTATAACACAATTTAGTCAAAATAGTATTTTTCGTCTGCACATTTATTATCCGCCATTGGAACAAAGTTCCCCAACCAATTCACACCAAACTGCCCTATCTGTTGCTAACATTTCCGAAGTGTTCTCCTCATATTATTAATATGTCTCTCTTCCTCTTCTCCGTGAGTTTGATGTCATGTTTGGTCGGAAGCCCACCTGTTCATCCTTTCGTTGCTTGTCAATTGTTAACTCTTAATCTCTCCATAATTATCCAGGTTAGTATTTCACAGAAACTAACAGTAACATGAGTCCTCTTTAATTTTCACACTCTCCCTTTCTTTGACAGCTTCACAAGATATTCCTCTCTCCAGTCTGCAAGTATTTCTTCAGTCTCCAAGACTCTGCTACATAATATGTGTAGCAGTTCACATGAGGCGTTTAAACTGGCTTTAAAAGCTTTTGTTGGGATATCATCTGGACCAGCAGTTTCCCCTCCTTCAGAATATTGACAGCTTTTCTAATTTCTTCGTGACTTTGTTTCTTACAGTTGATAACTAGCTCGATTTGTGTAAGCTGATATTTGGGGAGAGGGGTCTCTCTCTCTCTCTCTCTCTCTCTCTCTCTCTCTCTCTCTCTCTCTCTCTCTCTCTCTCTCTCTCTCTCTCTCTCTCTCTCTCTCTCTCTCTTTATGACTGGTCTGTTTAGAAGTTTCTCAAAGTATTCGCGTGATCTTATACGTTGGTGAGAACAGTTTCATTAGTATTTCTGATCAGTCCTCTTGGTTTGTATGTTTCTACTATTTCCCTAGTGGCGTTGTAAAGGTTTTGGAGGTTTCCTTTCGCTGCTGTTACTTCTGAGTCTCCAGCTAGGCTATCGAAACATGAGTTAGAATAGTACGGAAATTAAAAACAAGCTACTTACCTAATGCAAGTTCAATTGCTCGTTTTTTATCTGGTAAGTCCGTTTTAAAATAATGTATATATTAAATACAATATCTCAATAAATGCAAAACAAGTTATTATAAAGAAACGAGACTACATGTTTACTGCCAAAATCAATAAAATATCAAAATCAATATTTTTTAAGTCAATAAAATTATACGGAAATCAATCAATTATGTCTTTACTCACGCAGCCGTGTTATCATGTATGTTAATATATTTCTACGGTGGACACGCTGAGCTACACATTTATATCTAATAGAAGATGTGATTGAGAGATCAAGGACAGAACCGTTATTTCCACTTATTCTGTAACTGCAATGAATAATGTCTTGAAACACAGAAACTTTGCCACAAGCACAAATATACGTTCACTGAAAGGATTTGTGAGGTTGGTTCTTCTGTATGGCAGTGAATGGCGGGCAATGAGTAAAACAATGACGAAGAAAACGGAGGCAGTGGGGATGTGGTTTGTTAAAACAATGTTGAGAATTCCTTGGCCAAGGAAGAAAACAAATGCCTAGACAATTGCATATCATCAGAAGAATTTGAAAAGGGAAAACGTGAATGATAACAAGAATTGGTAATATTCCCGTCAAGCGTTCATCGTCAATATACGGGATGTTGATCTCTTCATGTAGAGATTACATAATCGTTTTACTGATGATACATGGAGAACGACTAAAACGATTACATGTAAACTACAAAATTCCATTAACTGGTGCCTGCGCAAAATGGACAGACTAAAATGGCATGGCAGAATCACCCACGTGGAAGCTCATGGAGAGAACTGGGCAAATATCATTGAACCAAGAGGTGAAGAACAGACGCTGCCGTTGGATAGAACAAACATTGAGAAAACCTGAGAACAGTATGACTAGAAACGCCGGTGGTCGGAATCCTCAGAGAAAAAGAAATAGAGGACAATCTAAAAACACACAAGGAGAAGAGACGTGGAGAGAGAAATTAATATATAGGAAGGACATGAGCATGAGCTGCTTGGGATAGTTAAGGTTAGGACCGCTGTGAGTAAGTTGGTTAGAAGGCCTATGCCGCAAAGGGAGAAAGAAAACGATCTCTTGAATGGCAATTG